>JAUMJK010002089.1:0-40774 GCA_033558105.1 Coccyzus lansbergi
GAGCCTTTAATGGGGTCCGCGAGCCTGGACATCCGGGGTACTGCCGGCCGCGCGCGGGGCCGCAGGGGCAACCCTTCCCCCCTCCACCCCATCCCGCCCCCGCCCCGCTCGGTGCGGGGAATTTGGACCCAGAGCGGCCTCCGTAGCCGCCCGGGCCGCGAGCACCACGTGTCGCCCGGTACCGGTTCGCACGTGGCGCGGAGGCGGGTGGGCGGTACCGGACGGGCCCTACGCACACAGACAACCCCCGACACCGCGGGGGCACCGGCAGCCGGGAGGGCGCCGCGGCAGCGCCAAGATGGCGGCGGGAATACAGCTCTGGGTGGGAAGGGACCTCAGAGCCCATCCAGTGCCACCCCTGCCCCGAGCAGCGACACCTCCCACTGCATCAGGGGCTCCAAGCGCCATCCAGCCTGCCCTTGAACCCCTCCAGGGACAGAACCTGGAGTTTCTGGTTGATGTCAAGTGAGAATCATGGAGCTATGAGATGGTTTGGGTTGGATGGGACCCCGAAGCCCATGCAGTTCCACACTCCTGCCATGGGCAGGGACACCTCCCACTGCATCAGGGGCTCCAAGCCCCATCCAACCTGGCCCTGAACCCCTCCAGGGATGGAGCAGCCTGGGCCAGGGCCTCCCCACCTTCACAGCACATTTCTCACTAATAACAAGTCTTATGAGGAGCGTCTGAGAGAGCTGGGGGGGTTTATCCTGGAGAAGAGGAGGCTGAGGGGAGACCTCATTGCTCTCTGCAAATCCCTGAGAGGAGGTTGTGGAGAGGAGGGAGCTGGGCTCTTCTGCCAAGGGACAGGGGACAGGACGAGAGGGAATGGCCTCAAGCTCCACCAGGGGAGGCTCAGGATGGACAGCAGGAAGAAATATTTCCTGGAAAGAGTGATTGGGCAGTGGAATTGCCCAGGGAGGGGGTTGAGTCCCCTTCCCTGGAGGGGTTTAAGGGATGGGTGGACGAGGTGCTGAGGGACATGGGTTAGTGATTGATGGGAATGGTTGGACTCCATGATCCAGTGGGTCTTTTCCAACCTGAAGATCCCATTTCAATCACCCCTCTTGCAGCTCAAACCCCTTCCCCTCATCCTGTCCCTGATCAACAACCCCTCCCCAACTTTCCTGGACCCCCTTTCAGCACTGGAAGCTGCTCTAAGGTCTCCCCAGAGCCTTCTCTTCTCCAAGTTGAACAACCCCAGCTCTCAGCCTGGCCTCGTAGAGGAGGTTCTCCAGCCCTCACATCATCTCCATGGCCTCCTCTGCACTCGCTCCAACAGCTCCAGGTCCTCCCTGTGCTGAGGACTCCAGAGCTGAAGGCAGGATCCCCTCCCTCACCTGCTGCTCCCAGGGCTCTGGCTGCAGCCCAGTTCACCGGTGGTTTCTGGACTGGGAGCACCAGTTGTGGCTCACATGGAGCTTCCATGTGAGCTGGTGAAGGGGCTGGAGAACAGGCCCTATGAGGAGCGGCTGAGAGAGCTGGAGGGGTTTATCCTGGAGAAGAGGAGGCTGAGAGGAGACCTCATTACTCTCTACAACTACCTGAAAGGAGGTTGTGGAGAGGAGGGAGCTGGGCTCTTCTCCCAAGAGACAGGGGACAGGACAAGAGGGAATGGCCTCAAGCTCCACCAGGGGAGATTTAGGCTGGAGATTAGGAGGAAGTTTTTCACACAGAGGGTCATTGGGCATTGGAATAGGCTGCCCAGGGAGGTGGTTGATTCCCCTTCTCTGGAGGTATTTAAGGCACAGGTAGATGAGGTGCTGAGGGACATGGGTTAGTGTTTGATAGGAATGGTTGGACTCAATGATCCAATGGGTCTCTTCCAACGTTGTTGTTCTATGATTCTATGATTCTCATCCCCCAGCACCCAAACCCTTCTCCTCGGGGCTGCCCCAAATCACACAGACACCCCACATTCTCCCCAGGGTGTCCCCCCCTCTCCCCCAAACTCCCCTCCAAGCAGGCGCTGGGGAAGCAGCAGATAAAATACTGCAGCGGCTTTTATTTACAGACCCCCCTGGGGCAGGGGGGGCTCCTATTGCACAGTGCGAGGGGAGCTGGGGGGGGGGCAGCCCCCAACTCCCCTGAACCCCCAACCCTCTCCTCTCAACCCCAACTCTCCCCTGAGACCCTCAAACCCTCCCGACCCCACCCGAGCCCCCCAGGTGTAGGGCAGGGATGGGGGACAAGGGGTGCACGCAGCCCCCTCCACCTCCCCAAGCCATCCTGGCACCCAGCAGAAGCGAGGAGGTGGTTGGGGTGGGATAAATAAATAAAAATATATTAATACTGAGATAAAAACCCCTCAGTGAGCTGGGGGGGCAGAGAGGTTGTCCTGGGAGCCCCCACTCTGTCCCCGGGGGGCCCGTCTCTAGCACTCGAGGGTGGCCCCGAAGCTCTTGCGGCAGTCGATGGCTTTGGAGCTGGGAGGCTGCGCCCGGCGCCGCCGCAGCTCGTCCTTGCCCAGGCTCCCGGCTAGTTTGGTGTAGGCCGACTTGTACTTCTTGTCGAAGGCGGCTGTGGGGGGGGGGACACACAGCCCCAAAACCCCGTCAGAGCCACCAGAGGGGACCCACAAACCCATCAGTGACACCCGAGGGACCCCCAGGCCCATCACTGCCACTGGAAGGGTCCCCCAGAGCCATTAGTGACACCAGAGGGACCCCAAGACCTGTCAGTGACACCAGAGGGACCCCCAGAGCCATCAGTGACACCAGAAGGGATCCCCACACCCGCCACTGACACCAGAGGGACCCCCAGGCCTGTCACTGACACCAGAGGGACCTCCAGACCCATCACTGACACCCCCAGACCCATCAGTGACACCAGAGGGACCCCCAGACCCATCACTGACACCCCCAGACCCATCAGTGACACCAGAGGGACCCCTAGACCTGTCAGTGACACCAGAGGGACCCCCAGACCTGTCAGTGACACCAGAGGGACCCTGAGACACATCACTGACACCAAGAGAGACCCCCCAGACCTGTCACTGACGCCAGAGGGACCCCGAGACACGTCACTGACACCCCCAGACCCATCAGTGACACCAGAGGGACGCCCAGACCTGCCTCTGAGACCAGAGGGACTCCCAAACCTGTCAGGGACACCAGAGGGGACCCCAGACCCATCACTGACACCAGAGGGACCCCCAGCCCCGTCACTGACACCCCCAGAACCATCGGTGACACCAGAGGGACCCCCAGACCTGTCAGTGACACCAGAGGGACCCCCAGACCTGCCACTGACACCAGAGGCACCTCCAACCCCCTCAGTGCCGCCACGGACTCCCCCAATCCCATCAGAACTAGCAGGGTAGCCCTCCAATCCCATTAGTGCTGCTGGGGGGGCAGGCAGTGCCATCAGTGACACTACCAGGGAGCCTCCCGGCCCAACAGTGACACCGTGGGCCCCACCTCAACCCCAGCAGCACCAGCAAGGGAGCCGCCGGCCCTCCCCGTACCGATATCCATGTGGTCCCTGCCCAGCGCCGCCAGCGTGAGGAAGAGGATTTCCCGGTAGATGCTCCTGGGGAGGCAGAGCGGTGAGCTGGGGGGCAGCGTGCTGGCGACAGGGGGTTCCTGGGGAGGGGAAGCGGGGGGATCCCCTACCTCTGCAGGTGTTGGGGGGCACCCGGAGCTGCCAGCGTCTCGAGGAAGAGGGCGATGGCTTTGTGCACCTCGTTCAGCCCCACGTGGCTCAGCACGGCCTCCAGGAAGGCCAGCGAGAAGGGGTGGCCGGGAGGCCGCCAGGACCGCAGGCGCGTGGGGACGTTACCTGGAAGAAGTGGGGGGCTCAGCACCGTCCCCACTCTGCCCCTCGTCCCCCCCTCACCCCACACTCACTGTGAAGCCGCCAGAGGACGTAAAGTGGGGGGCAGCAGTCGGGCTCGGGCTCCAGGACGTCCCAGAGCAGCCGCACGCGCACCGAGGGCGGCTCGGGGGGCTGCGCCTGCGGGAAAGGCAGGTGGGAATCGCGCTGGTGGGGCCCCCCCAAATCCCCACTGCCCCCCCGGCCTCACCTGTGGGGCTGGAGCAACGTGCTGGGAGCCCAGGAGCAGGCGGGGAAGGTTGCTGGGCAGCCCCAGGCGCTGGAAGTACCAGACGAGGTTCCAGTAGATGATGGGGTGACTGTCCACCAGCTCCGGCTGCGCCAGGAACTCTCCCCCTTCGTTCTCCACCAGGCTTTCCAGCTCTTTCCGTAGCACCAACGGGCTCAGGTAGGCGAAAGCCACCCGCTCCGACCGCCGCGGGACCTGTGGGACACGCTGTTGGGCCACTAGCCCCGTAGGGATGGTGGCCACCCCGCTCCCCGTGTCGCCGTACCGCCGCGTCCGGGTAGCCGTTGCAGAGCTCCGGGTCGGCCTCGTCCAGCGCCAGGCAGCGGTGGCGGTCGCTGAGCACTGGGCCTGGCGTGGCAGGAGGCGCAAGGGAACCGTCCTCGGCAGAGCTGAGTGGGAAAACAGGGCATTACGGAAATAGGAATCACCAGGGAATCATAGAACAACCAGGTTGGAAGGGACCCATTGGATCTTCTAGTCCAACCATTCCTATCAAATGCTAAACCAAGTCCCTCAAGACCTCATCCACCCGTCCCTTAAACACCTCCAAGGAAGGGGAATCAACCACCTCCCTGGGCAGCCTATTCCAATGCCCAATGATCCTTTCCGTGAAAAACTTCCTCCTAATCTCTAGCCTAAATCTCCTCTGGTGGAGCTTGAGGCCATTCCCTCTTGTCCTGTCCCCTGTCCCTTGGGAGAAGAGCCCAGCTCCCTACTCTCTACAACCTCCCTTCAGGTAGTTGTAGAGAGTAATGAGATCTCCTCTCAGCCTCCTCTTCTCCAGGATAAACACCCCCAGCTCTCTCAGACGCTCTTCATAGGGCCTGTTCTCCAGCCCCTTCACCAGCCTCGTTGCTCTTCTCTGGACTCGCTCCAGAGCCTCAACATCCTTCTTGTGCTGAGGGGCCAAGAACTGGACACAATATTCAAGGAGCGGCCTCACCAGTGCTGAGTCCAGAGGGAGAATCACCTCCCTGGCCCTGCTGGTCACACCATTTCTGATCCAAGCCAGGATGCCATTGGCTTTCTTGGCCACCTGGGCACACTGTTGGCTCATGTTCAGTCGCTGTCGACCAACACCCCCAGGTCCCTCTCCTCCAGGCAGCTTTCTAGACAGACTTCTCCCAGTCTGTAGCTCTGCTCAGGGTTGTTGTGCCCCAAGTGCAGGACCCGGCATTTGGCCGTGTTAAACCTCATCCCATTGGAGCTCACCTGGAGGGTGGGGAAAGGTGTGGATGGCAAAGAGCGGGGTTGGGGACATCAGGGAGGGTGGGGGACATCACTAGGATCTTCTCCCAGAGGATGGTAGGATGGGAGACATCAAGGGCAAGGAAAGAGGGGCTTTAGGGACACCAGGAAGAGTGGGACATTGGGGTCTTCTCCCTCAGCATAGGGAAAGCAGGAGGTTTGGAGGCGTCAGGGAGGGTTGGGGGACACCAGGGTCTTCTCCCAGAGGATGGGGGACACCCGTGGGAAGCCAAGAGACACCCAGAACACCAGAATGGATGTGGGACATTGAGATCTTCTCCCAGAGGATGAACCACAGAATCACTAGGTTGGAAAAGACCCCCAGGATCATCGAGTCCAACCGTTCCCATCATGAAAGGATGTGGGAAACTGAGGGAGAGCAAAGAAGGATATTGGGGACATTGGGGACACTGGGATATTGGGAATTTTCCTCAAAGGATGAGAGGCCAGGGGACACCAGCAGAAGCAGAGGGACATGGGGACAGCCGGGAGGAAAGGGAACATGAGGGTTTCTCCCAGAGGACAGGGGTGCGCAGGGTCCCACCTGGGGGGCTGCTGGAAGTCCTGGATCTCGATGCTGAGGAAGGGGACGAAGGAGCGGCCGCAGAAGGGGCAAGTGGTGTTGAGGTTGGAGTCGTCGGAGGTCCAGCCGGCCATCACCTCCTCGTCGTACACCAGCGCCCCACAGCCCTGGCACCGCGAGCAGCTCGACAGCAGCACCTGCCGCAGCACCCGCACCCTCAGAGCTGCCAGGAGACACCCCTCACCTCCACGAGACCCCACTCACCTCCATGAGACCCCATTCACCTCCATGTGACACCCCTCACAACCTCGAGATCCCACTCACCTCCACGAGACGCCCCTCACATCCTTGAGATCCCCCTCACCTCCAGGAGATCCCCCTCACCTCCACGTGACACCCCTCACCTCGAGATTCCCCTCACATCCATGGGATCTCCTCACTCCAAGAGAGCTCCTGTCACCTCCAGGAGACCCCCCTCACCTCCACGAGATCCTCCTCACCTCCATGAGATCCCCCTCACCTCCACGTGACGCCCCTCACATCCTCGAGATCCCTCTCAAGTCCATGGGACCTCCTCACCTCAAGAGAACTCCTGTCACCTCCACGAGACCCCCCTCACCTTCACGAGATCCTCCTCACCTCGAGATCCCCCTCACCCCAAGAGGACTCCTGTCACCTCCACGAGACACCCCTCACATCCACAATATCCTCCTCACCTCCACGAGACCTCCCTCACCTTGAGATCCCCCTCACATCCACGGGACCTCCTCACCTCCACGAGATCCCCCTCACCTCCACGTGACGCTCCTCACATCCTTGAGATCCCCCTCACATCCATGGGAACTCCTCACCCCAAGACAGCTCCTGTCACCTCCACAAGACCCCCCTCACCTCGAGATCCCCCTCACATCCATGGGACCCCCTCACCCCAAGAGAACTCCTGTCACCTCCACAAGACCCCCCTCACCTCCACGAGATCCTCCTCACCTCCACGAGATCCCCCTCACCTCCACAAGACCCCCCCTAACCTCGAGATCCCCCTCTGTGGACCTCCTCACATCCACAAGATCCCCCTCACCTCCACGTGACACTCCTCACATCCACGAGACCCCCCTCACCTCGAGATCCCCCTCACATCCATGGGACCCCCTCACCCCAAGAGAACTCCTGTCACCTCCACAAGACCCCCCTCACCTCCACGAGACCCCCCTCGCATCCACAAGATCCCCCTCACATCCACAGGACCTCCTCACCCCAAGAGAACTCGTCACCTCCGTGAGACCCCCCTCACCTTCACAAGATCCCACTCACATTCATGGGACCTCCTCACCTCCACGAGATCTCCCTCACCTTGAGATCCCCCTCACATCCACGGGACCTCTTCACCCCAAGAGAACTCCTGCCACCCCCTCACCTCCACCGCTGGTGGCTCCTGCCCGGCTGCGCCATCGGCAGGGGTCTCGGAGGACTTGGGAAGGCTGGCACTGCCCACGGACGTGTCCGACAGGTCCACCTCGCTGCCCAGCGAGACTGAGCTCTGTGGGGACACAGAGGCTGTCGGCACAGATGGACAGCCAGCCGGACAGCCAGCCCCACGGAGCAGGCGGGTACCTCGGAGGCGGTGGATTCGGGGCGCTCTCGTGGGCGCAGCAGACTCTCGACAGGGCTGCGCCGTGGCGGAGGGTCCCCCTCGCGCTGCTCGGAGCCGCGGCGCGGGCCGGCGGCCTCCCAGGAGCCCGCGGGGAGCTCGGGGCTGGCGGCCAGGCGGAGCGAGGGCCGCTTGCCGGGGGACAGCAGCTGCTGCAGCTTGGCCGCCAGCCCTCGCCGTGGCGTGCTGCCCGCCGGCCCCTCGTCCGCTCGGTCGCTCTCGTCCGTGGCGAAGCTGATGTCCGACAGGCTCCCGTCGGCCGAGCCGGGGGGACCCCGCAAACGGGGCGGCAGCGGGTCCGGCGCCGCAGGGAGAGGCGGGGGACGGGAAGCCGGGGGTTCCATCGGTTTCCCCCGGCCCCCCTCGCCCTGGGCGCCGCTGGGGAAACTGAGGCTGCCGCTTTTCACCAGGCGGGAGGCCACAGGGGGGTCCCGCAGGCTGCGCCCAGCCCAGGTCGTCTGCCGCTGCAGGCTGGGTCGGGGCACGGGGGACGCTCGGCTGCCTGCGGGAGGGGACAGAGGGGCTGTCAGCGGGGTGAGAGCAGCCCCCGAGGCCCCCCACACCCCCCACCTACCTGCCGAGGCAGCGGCGGCAGCCGCGCGGTGTTCCCGCTGCCGCAGGGGCTGCCGGAACTGGGCAGCCCCCAGCACCACGTTGCGGAGTTTGGCCCAGCGCAGCCGCCCGCTCTGCGTGCCCGCCGGCCACTTGCTCTCCAGCACGGCCTGCGAGGGGTGGGGGGAGAGGGGGTTTAGGGTTTGATAGGAATGGTTGGACTCGATGATCCGCTGGGTCCCTTCCAACCTGGTTGTTCTATGATTCTATGAGTCAGGAACCACCTGGGACCCCCTCCCAGGCCCCCAACTGCGCGTCTTCCCCATCACCTTGTTGTAGTAGCCATAGGTGATGGTGTTGGGCACGATGCCCGCGCGCTTCATCTCCAGCAGCACCCGCACCGACAGCACCGGTTCACCGTACTGCCCGCACAGCTGCATCAGGATGCGGTAACACACCTGCCGGGGCAACCACGAGCCATCAGTGGCGGCCACAGTCCCCACCACGGTGAGCCCCTCGGCTTCAAACCTACCTCATCTGGCAACACCACCTTCTGAGCTTCCATCTTGCGCAGGACCTCGTAGGCAAGCTGGAGCGCCCGCAGCTTGGCAGGAGAGGCGCGGACGTGTGTGGGTAAGTAGAGGAACCAGAGGCCGTAGCAGTGGCCCAGCAGGCACTTGGCCCACATGTCGGGCACCGAGGAATACTTCTGGGCCACGCGCTGGGCCACCTTCATCTCCTGGTGTTGAGGGGAGGAAGAGGAGGGAGCTAGAGGAGCAGCCAGTGCCCTGCAAGGCTCGCTGGCCTGGCTGAGGCCTGACTAACTCATCGCGCTGCTGGCTGCGCTCACCTGCTTGGTCCTGCGCGGGGCCGGGCTGCTCGGGGCGCTGCTCCGGGCCTGGCACAGCTGGGCCACCAGCGGGTCCCGCGGCGGCTCCAGCAGCTCCGGACGCAGGGTGGGGAACCCGTCATAGCTGGGGGAGCAGAGGATGTTTGAGGAGAGCCTGGGGCCTGAGGGGACACTGGGGACTGAGGGGACACTTGGACCTGAGGGGAGCCTGGGGACTGAGGAGCATCTGGGGTCTGAGGGGACGCTGAGGCCTGAGGGGAGCCTGGGGTCTGAGGGGACCCTGGGGTCTGAGGGGAGCCTGGGGCCTGAGGGGAGCCTGGGGCCTGAGGGACACCTGGGGACTGAGGGACACCTGGGGACTAGGGGGACGCTGGGGACTGAAGGACACCTGGGGTCTGAGGGGACGCTGGGGACTGAGGGGACGCTGGGGACTGAGGGGAGCCTGGGGCCTGAGGGGACGCTGGGGCCTGAAGGACCCCTGGGGACTGAGGGGACGCTGGGGTCTGAGGGGACGCTGAGGACTGAGGGGACGCTGGGGTCTGAGGGGATGCTGGGGTCTGAGGAGACACTTGGGCCTGAGGGGACACTGGGGTCTGAGGGGACGCTGGGGTCTGAGGGGATGCTGGGGCCTGAGGGGACGCTGGGGACTGAGGGGACGCTGGGGACTGAAGGACACCTGAGGACTGAGGGGGACGCTGGGGACTGAGGGGAGATTGGGGCCTGAGGGGGAGCCTGGGGCCTGAGGGAAGCCTGGGGACTGAGGGACACCTGGGGCCTGAGGGGAGCCTGGGGCCTGAGGGACACCTGGGGACTGAGGGGATGCAGGGGACTGAGGGGAGCCTGGGGCCTGAGGGGACGCTGAGGACTGAGGGGACGCTGGGGTCTGAGGGGACGCTGGGGTCTGAGGAGACACTTGGGCCTGAGGGGACGCTGGGGTCTGAGGGGACGCTGGGGTCTGAGGGGACGCAGGGGACTGAGGGGAGCCTGGGGACTGAGGGGACGCAGGGGACTGAGGGGGAGCCTGGGGCCTGAGGGGAGCCTGGGGACTGAGGGGACGCTGGGGATTGAGGGGACGCAGGGGACTGAGGGGACGCAGGGGACTGAGGGAGCATGTGGGAAAGGAGCCGGGGGTGCTAGGTGACAGCGGCCGAACACAAGCCAGCAGTGGCCCAGGCAGGCAAGGTGGCCACCAGCATCCTAGTTTGGATCAGCCATAGGGTGACCAGTGAGAGAAGGAATGGGATTGTCCCCCTGCCCCTCAAATCCTGGCTTCAGTTCTGGGCCCTTCACTACAAGACTTTGTTGGGTTGGAGCATGTCTGGAGAAGGGAACGGAGCTGGGAAGGGGCTGGAGAACAGGGGCTGGGGAAGCAGTGAGGGCTCTGGGGCTGTTTAGTCTGGAGAAGAGGAGGCTGAGGGGAGACCTCATTGCTCTGTGTGGCTCCAGAAAGGAGGTTGGAGCCAGGCAGGGGTCGGGCTCTGCTCCCAAGGAACAAGGGATGGGATGAGAGGGAACAGCCTCAAGTTGTGCCAGGGGAAGATTCATGGTTAGGGTTCAGTTCCCTGGTGGGGCTGGGCTGGACGTTGGCCAGGAAGAGCTCCGAGGGCTTTTCCAGCCTCAGTGATTCCCTGATGCTGCTTCCTAGGGTTGGGGGGCCGGGCTGGGGGTCTCACCGGTACAGCGCAGGCAGCTCACTGCCATCGGGGCCTGCCGGCTGCTCGGGGGGCGTGATGAACACCGTGTGCTCCCCGCCGCGCGCGTCATCCAGCTCCATCAGGGGAGCCTCCTCCGGCTTCTCCAGATCCGCCTGCACCTGGAGAAGGACACAGGGGTGTCACGGTGGGGACAGGGACACAGGGACGTGGGGTGTCACAGGGGGACAGAGACACAAGGGCATGGGGCATCACGAGGGGGCACAGGGATGTAGGGTGTCACACGGGGATAAGGACGCAGGGATGTGGGGTGTCACGAGGGGCATAAAGACACAGAGATATGGGGTGTCACAGGGACAGAGGGGTGTCATGGGGGGACAGGGACATGGGGTGTCAAGGGGCACAAGGACACAGAGATATGGGGTGTCACAGGGAAACAGGAGTGTCATGGGGGGACAGAGACACAAGGACGTGGGGCGTAATGAGGGGGCACAGGGACACAGGGACATGGGGTGTCACAGGGGGACAAGGACACAGGGATGTGGGGTGTCACGAGGCACAAGGACACAGAGGCATGGGGTGTCACAGGGGCACAGGAGTGTCATGGGGGGACAGAGACACAAGGACATGGGGCGTAACAAGGGGGCACAGGGACATGGGGTATCACAGGGGGACAAGGACACAGGAATGTGGGGTGTCATGGGGGCGACAGGGGCACAGGGATGTGGGACGTCACAGGGGCACAAGGACACAGAGATATGGGGTGTCACGGGGGCACAGGGTGTCACGAGCGACACAGGGACGTGGGGTGTCACGAGCGACACAGGGACGTGGGGTGTCACGAGGGAGACAAGGCTACAGAGATATGGGGTGTCACAGGGACACAGGATACCATTGGGGAGATACAGACCCAAGAAGATGGGGCATCACTTGGGGACGGGGCCCCAGGGACACAAGGTGCCACCAGCAGGGGACAGGGCCTCAGCGTGGGGCTTGTGGGACGCACCTTATCGACGCAGGTGTCGAAGAACTCGAGGCAGGGCTCGCGGTCGCTGGCGAAGGAGCAGTCCTCGATGAACTGGGTGAAGAGCTGGGTGCGCAGCAGCTGCCCGTAGAAGCGGTGATATGCCCGCTCCCGCGACTTGAGGAACCCTGCGGAGACGGGATCGGGTTGGGGGTTTAAATCCAGCCGAACCCCTCCTATCGCCCCCTTTTCCCCCTCCAGCCACCCTACCTTGCAGGGCGAAGAGGCTGCCGGCGTCGCGTCCGGCCGGGGCGGGCGCGGGGTCGATGGGGCGCAGGAAGGAGCGGTAACCGCGCAGGGTGCAGGCCATGAAGCGCAGAAAAGCCGCTCGCGCCTCCAGCTCCAGCTGGGCCCTCCGGCCCCGTGCCGCCTCCGCGTCGCTCAGCAGCAGCTCCAGCGTCGCCTCCTCCCCTGGGGCGCTGTACACTGCGAAAACGAGGCATGGAAAATCAGGGGTGGGGGGGTGCAGGTGGCGGCGGGGACCCCCCCTGGGCCTTCACTCACTCTCGTCCAGCTGCTGGGAGAGGTTGTGCAGCGTGGCCAGCAGCACCTTGCAGGGCCGGCGCGGCAGGGAGCGTGGGGACAGCAGCTTGCGTTCCTCGCTCCTGGGGGGCACAAAGGGACGAGGGGAGAGCGGCCGCAGACCCCGTCCGGGCAGCACCCGGTGGGTGAAGCCCCCCCCCCCCCAAGCCCCAGCGGAGAAGAATCAAAGGCCGCTCACTGGAAGATGGTGTTGGTGTCCAGGTCGACAAAGATGACGTCCCTGGGGGGTTCGTAGAGGTCGAAGTAGCTGGAGTGGATGCCTACAATGAAGGGCACGGGGGCACACAGCACGTCAGCCAGCGCCAGCGGGCACAGCGGGATGTAGGGGCACTGCCAGCGCAGGGGGAAGATCATCTGGGGACAGGACACCGGGCGGTCAGCACTGCGGGGCTGGAGGTCCCCAGCGCCACCGGGCCAGGAGTCCCCCCAGCCCCGCGGCACGCATCCCCCACCCCATCCCGTCCCCTCCCTGGCACTCACCGCCACCAGGGCTTCGCCCACGCTGGTCAGGACATCGGGACGCAGCGAGTGGATGAGCAGCTTCTGCTCGGTCAGCACGGCCACCAGCAGGGCCACCGCGTTGTCGGGGCCCAGGTTCTGCAGCAGCGTCAGGAAGCTGGCGCCGCTGCGGGGGGGGACGTCACTCAGCCGCCCCGTGTCCTCACTCCCTCCCAGGGGTGCGTGTCCCCTTCCCGTCCCTACCTGAGCGGCAGCGGGGAGGACACGGGCCGGCACAGCAGCAGGTTGTCGTACGGGGACATCTGAGGGGACACAGGGACGTGCTGGGCTGAGGGGGAGCCAGCAAGGGAATGGGGACAGTGTTGGGGGATGCCGGGTGACTCACCTGGACCAGGATGCGCGGCCTCTGCGGGGACGGGAAGGGGACGTTGTGCATGAAGTGGGAGATGTGCCTGCGGGCGATAGGGTTGGTTGGAGGGGGGTGATGGCGAGGGACATCCCCATGTCCCCCTCCAACCGCCCCCCAGCCCATCGCTCACGTCTCGAGGGGCAGCACGTGGGGCCCCGAGATGGAGTAGCGGTAGATGAACATGAGGAACTTGCGGAAGACATCGAAGAAGGGCCAGTGGGAGAGGACGCAGATGCTCTTGCGGGTCTGCAGCGAGCGGCCGCCCACGGGCCGCCGGTCCACCACGCTCAGCAGGCCCAGGCGCAGGCTCTGCTTCTCCGACAGCCGCTCCCGCGGAAACGCCTCGTGGAACTGAATGGCCGCCCCATAGACCTGTGCAGGACGGGCAATCAGGGTGGGACAACCCCAAATCGACGCCGTTTCTCTGCCCCGGCCCAGCCCAGATGCCCCCTGGCCTGTCCTGCCTTGTCACCCGAGGCACCGGTCAGCACGAAGGTGGAGAAGACGGGCAGTGGGTACTTGGTGTCGGCCGGCCAGCTCTCGATGGTGGCTCCCATGGGCAAGCAGAAGACGGGCACCGACTCCGGCAGCGGGAAGGACTCGCTGTCCTGCTCGGGGTAACGGTCCAGCAGCCCTGGATGGACAGACGGACACAAGGATGAGTGTCACCTTATCATCTGACTCAACGCAGCTCGGTGCAGGGGCCTGCTCTGGGGCCACAATGACCCCTGCACTGCGCTCCTGGCTGGATCCATAGATGGAGGGCAGGAGGATCTGCAGAGGGATTGGGACAGGCTGGATCCATAGATGGAGGGCAGGAGGCTCTGCAGAGGGATTGGGACAGGCTGGATCGATGGCTGGAGGGCAGGAGGATCTGCAGAGGGATTGGGACAGGCTGGATCCATAGATGGAGGGCAGAAGGATCTGCAGAGGGATCTGGACAGGCTGGATCCATAGATGGAGGGCAGAAGGATCTGCAGAGGGATCTGGACAGGCTGGATCCATAGATGGAGAGCAGGAGGCTCTGCAGAGGGATTGGGACAGGCTGGATCCATAGATGGAGGGCAGGAGGATCTGCAGAGGGATTGGGACAGGCTGGATCCATAGATGGAGGGCAGGAGGATCTGCAGAGGGATCGGGACAGGCTGGATGCATGGATGGAGGGCAGGAGGATCTGCAGAGGGATCTGGACAGGCTGGATCCATAGATGGAGGGCAGGAGGATCTGCAGAGGGATCGGGACAGGCTGGATCCATAGATGGAGGGCAGGAGGATCTGCAGAGGGATCGGGACAGGCTGGATCCATGGATGGAGGGCAGGAGGATCTGCAGAGGGATCAGGACAGGCTGGATCCATGGTTGGAGGGCAGGAGGATCTGCAGAGGGATTGGCACAGGCTGGATCTGTGTGCTGTGCCCAACAGGATGAGGTTCAAGCAGGCCAAGTGCCGGGTCTTGCACTGGGGCCACAACAACCCCGTCCTGTGCTTCAGGCTTGGGAGGGAGCGGATGGAAAGCTGCCCCAGGAAGAGGTCCTCGGGTGCTGGGCAAGAGCAGCTGAACATGGACCAGCAGTGGGCAAGGTGGCCACCAGCATCCTGGCTTGGAGCAGCCATGGGGTGGCCAGTGAGAGCAGGGACAGGATCATCCCCCTGCACCTCAAATCTTGGGTTCAATTCTGGGCCCTTCACTCCAAGGAAGACCTTGAGGAGTTGGAGCCGCATCCAGAGAAGGGAACAGAGCTGGGAAGGGTCTGGAGAACAGGGATTGGGGGAGCAGTGAGGGTCTGGAGGAAGCTGAGGGGAGACCTCATGGCTCTGCAGCTCCAGCAAGGAGGATGGAGCCAGGTGGTGATCGGGCTCTGCTCCCAGGGAACGAGGGACGGGATGAGAGGAAATGGCATCAAGTTGTGCCAGGGAAGAGCTGGACCGGATGTCGGGAACATCCCTGTCCCTGGAGGGCTTCACAAACCGAGTGGCCGTGGCACTTGGGGACAGGGCTGAGTTCCACAGGGCTGGAAGAGCTTTTCCAGCCTCAACGATTCCATGATTTCCCCATCCAGCTGAGGCAGGGAGGGATGGAGCGGGGCGGTGGGTGCCCAGAGTTTTGACCCCCCCAGGGCTGTGACACGAGCCCCACCTGCTTCGTAGACCAGCGTGTTGGCCTTGGCCATGGCGATCTTGTAGCAGAGGAAGAGCGCAGGGCCCCACTGCAAGGAGGGAGCGGAGAGGGCGTCAGCACAGGCCCCACGGCGATGGGGCCGCCCCAGAGCGGGGGCAGAAGGGGGGGCCTGGCACCCACCATGCTGGTGTTGAGGTTCTTGTCCACCCTGCAGAAGGTGTGGGGGGTGCTCTCGCCCTTGCTGGGCATGACGAGGCAGATGTCGGTGACCCCCAGCGTGTTGTGGCCGTGGGGCTCGGCCGCGCGCCGATAGCTCAGGAAGGTGCGCTGGTGGCCGGGCCCTCCGGAGTTGAGGTTGGCAGAGCGGCTGTAGGGAGTCGTGTGCAGGACCTTGTAGCCCGGCTTCGGACGGTCCTTGCCCTCGTAGTGCACCCTGCGGGGACACCAGGGGTCAGGGACACCCCAGGAGCTCCTGTGTCCCCCCTGCCAAGCGCCACGACTCACCCTAATTCGATGAGGGGAGGTTTGTCGCGGCCCCGTTTGTAGCAGATGAACATCTGGGGGTTGTTGAGGAGGCCGGCGTTGAGGTCCACGGGGTGGCCGGAGGTGGTGGTCTCGATGCAGGTGAAGCCGTGGGGCACCTCCTCGCCCTGCGAGCGGATGATGACGGCCACGTCGGTGATGGGTTCGCTGGGACGGGCCAGCCGGTGCTGCTGGCTCTCGTCCTCCAGCGGCCGCGACGTGTCCGTCAGTCCGGCCACCACGAAGTAGTCCACCAGCTGCGGGGGCTTCTCGTCCGCCATGGCTCACGGCATCTGCGGAAGAGGAAGGGACGACGATGCGAGACGAGATGAGCGACACCCCAACCCTGCCCCGGGAAGCCTGGCAGCGTGGGGTGCCCCACGGCGCAGCTGACGGGGCAAGAGGAAGGGAGGAGGCTTCCGGTGGCGCCACAAAGCACGGGAGGGACACGATGGGGACCCCGATGGCTGCGGGAGCACACCCCATGGTCAGCGACCCCCACCCTGCGGCACAGCCCCCCAGCTTGTTAGCTGCACCTCTGCCCCACAACCCACCCCCTCTGCCCCACAACCCACCTCTCTGCCCCCCAGGTTCCCCTTCCACATCCCCAGCACCCCCCCAGCTTGCCCGGGTACCACGCGAAGGGCCCACGGAGGCCACCAGGGAGGGGACGAAAGGGGAAGGAAGCAGGCGACGAGGCCCGTGTCACACCCCCGCAGCCGTCACCCCCCTCGTGGGACGGTGTGGGGAGGGGAAACGCATCCTAACTCAGAACACACAGACCCCAACTCAGGACCTCGTGGTGGCTCCATGGCCCCTTCAGCCAGGGGGGGTCACATCTTACTGCCAAAGCATGTCCTTGTCCCCCCACTGGGGACCCTGGGACCCCCCAGCCCCAGGAGGAGGATTGGGGGAGTAGGGGGGCTTTGCCTCCCATGAATCAAAGGCAGAAGGGGGCAGCAGGGGTGGGAATTGCCCCCCAGTGCCCCCCAGACATGGGGCAGGAGGTGGCCCCGGGGGCCCAGGCAACACAGCCCCAACAGCCCCTGCCCCATGAAGCCCAAGACTCATCCCCATACCCCATAGCCCGCCCTATATACCTCACAGATAGCCCTACATACCCCATAGATAGTCCTATGCACCCTATAGGGGGCCCTGTACACCCCATAGATAGCTCTATGCACCCTATAGCGGGCCCTGTATACCCCATAGATAGCCCTATGCACCCTACAGGGGGCCCTGTACACCCCATAGATAGCCCTATGCACCCTATAGGGAGCCCTGTATACCCCATAGATAGCCCTATGCACCCTACAGGGGGCCCTGTATACCCCATAGATAGCCCTATGCACCCTATAGGGAGCCCTGTATACCCCATAGACAGCCCTATGTACCCTATAGGTGGTCATATACACTCCACTGCCTGCCCTTTATACCCTATGGGGGGCCCTATATACCCCACAGGAGGCCCTATAAACTCTACAGAGTGCCCTATATACCCCACAGCCTGCCTTCTATACCTTATGTGAGGCTCTGCACACCCCACAGCTGGTCCTATATACCCCATAGGCTGCCCTATATACCCCATAGCCAGCCCTACATACTCTATAGGGCGGCTACATACCCCATAGCCAGCCCTATACACCCTATAAGAGAACCCTATATAACCTACGGCCAGCCCTATATACCCCACAGGGGCCCCTATACACCTTAGGAAGGGCCCTATGCACCCCACAGCCAGCACTGTACACCCCATAGCTGGCCCCATACACCCCACAGGGGCCCTACACACCTCATAGGGCCCTTATACACCCCACAGGTGCCCCATACACCCCACAGGAGAACCATACACCTCATAGGGCCCTTATACACCGCATAGCTTGCCCTATACACCTCACAGGGGTCATATACACCCCCTAGCCAGCCCTACTCACTCCAGGCCCCCCTATCCACCCCACAGAGACTCTATATACTCTATGGGGGAGCCACATATACCCTATAGGGGACCCTATACACTTCCCCGGGTCTCCATACACCCCACAGGGCCCTGTATACACCATTGCCAGCCCCATACACCTCACAGGGACCCTATACACTCCATAGCCCTCTATAGACCCCATAGGGTCCCCATACATCCCATAGCCAGCCCCATACACCTCACAGGGATCCTATACACCCCACAGCCAGCCCTATACACTCCATAGCCCCCTATACACCCCACAAGAGCCCCATACACTCTATGGGAGCCCCATACACCCCACAGGGGCCCTGTAAGCCCCACAGCCAGCCCTACACACTCCAGGGCCCCCTATACACCCCACAGAGACTCTATATACTCTATGGGGGAGCCACATATACCCCATGGGGGACCCTATACGCTCCCCTGGGTCTCCATACACCCCACAGGGCCCTGTACACCCCATAGCCAGCCCTACACACTCCAAGGCCCCCTATACACCCCACAAGAGCCCCATACACCCCATGGGAGGCCACATATACCCTATGGGAGCCCCATACACCTCACAGGGAACCTATACACCCTACAGCCAGCCCTATAGACTCCATAGCCCCCTATATACCCCACAGGGTCCCTATACACCCCATAGCCAGCCCTATACACCTCACAGGGACCCTATACGCCCTATAGCCAGCCCTATACACTCCATAGCCCCCTATACACCCCACAGAGACTCTATATGGGGGAGCCACATACATCCTATGGGGGACCCTATACACGCCCCCGGGTCTCCATACACCCCACAGGGCCCTGTACACCCCATAGCCAGCCCTATACACTCCATAGCCCCCTATATACCCCACAGGGTCCCCATACACCCCATAGCCAGCCCCATACACCTCATAGGGACCCTATACACCCTATAGCCAGCCCTATACACTCTATAGCCCCCTATACACCCCACAAGGGCCCCATACACCCCATGGGAGGCCACATACACGCTATGGGAGCCCCATACACCCCACAGGGACCCTGTATGCCCCATAGCTGGTCCTACACACTCCACGGCCCCCTATACACCCCTTAAGGGCTCCATACACCCCATAGCCAGCCCTATACACCTCACAGGGACCCTATACACCCTATAGCCAGCCCTATACACTCCATAGCCCCCTATACACCCCACAGAGACTCTATATACTCTATGTGGGAGCCACATACATCCTATGGGGGACCCTATACACGCCCCCGGGTCTCCATACACCCCACAGGGCCCTGTATACACCATTGCCAGCCCCATACACCTCACAGGGACCCTATGCACCCTATAGCCAGCCCTACACACTCCATAGCCCCCTATACACCCCACAGGGTCCTCATACACCACACAGCCAGCCCCACACACCTCACAGGGACCCTATACGCCCTATGGCCATCCCTACACACTCCATAGCCCCCTATATATCCCATAGGGTCCCCATACACCCTATGGGAGCCCCATACACCCCACAGGGACCCTATACACCCTATAGCCAGCCCTATACACTCCGTAGCCTTCTATATACCCCACAGGGTCCCCATACACCCCATGGGAGGCCACATACACGCTAGGGGAGCCCCATACACCCCACAGAGGCCCCATAGGGTCCCTATTCACCTCTCAGGGGTCCTGTACACTCCACAGCCCCTTAGATACCCCCTAGCGGCCCCACACAACCCCTGGGGACCCCATACATCCCACATGGGCCTTATACAGCCCACAGGGGCCCTACAGAGCCCACAGGGGTCCCACAGAGGCCCTAGCGCCCCCCGCCCGCCCCCTGGCCCGGCCGGTACCTGCGGGCCCCGCTCCGCTCGCTCCGCCCCGCGTGGGGACAGACAGAGAGAGAGAGGGAGAGAAGGGAGAGTGTCAGAGGGGAGAGCGCGGGAGGGGAGAGCGCCCCCTGGCCGCCTGGAGGGGTCAGGACAGAGAGAGGGGATGGGGATGGGATAGGCGGGGAAGGGATGGGGATGGGATTGGGATGGGATGGAAAAGCAGGGGATGGGATGGGACGGGATGGGAAAGCAGGGGAGGGGGATGGGATGGGATAAAATGAGATGGGATAAAATGAGATGGGATAAAATGAGATGGGATTTGGATGGGAGGGGAGGGGATTGGATTGGGAGGGGAAGGGATGGGATTAGGATTGGGATGGGAGGGGATGGGATGGAATGGGAGGAGATGGGAAAGGAGGGGAGGGGATTGGGATGGGATAGGATTGGGATGGGATGGGATGGGAGGGGAGAGGAGAGGAGGGGATTGGGATGGGATAGGATTGGGATAGGAGGGGGGGGGATTGGGATGGGATGGGATGGGATGAGATGGAATGGGAGGAGATGGGAAAGGAGGGGATGGGATGGGGTTGGGATGGCATGGGATTGGGATTGGAGGGGATGAGGATGGGGACAGGGACAGGGAGACTGGGATACAGTGACACTGGGACTAGGAAATGGGACAGCGACACTGGGACTATGGGACCCAGAGAGAGGGGACAGAGACACCAGGACAGCAACACTAGTGACACGGGGACAGGGACACCGGGATACAGGGACTCTAGGACTGGGACACCAAGACACAGGGACATCAGGGACGCAGGGGTCCTGGGGACTGGGACATGGAGACACTGGCAACCCTGCTCTCCCCCCCAGAACCAGGAGCCCTAGTGCCCCCCACACCCCAGAAACAGACAGGAACCCCACCACCTCCCCAGCCCCTTCTCTCTTGAGCCCCCTGGGACCCACCACAGCACCCCCAGAAATCATAGAATCGAAAACAACCAGGTTGGAAGGGACCCATCGGATCTTCTAGTCCAACCATTCCCGTCAACACTAAACCAAGTCCCTCAAGACCTCATCTACCTGTGCCTTAAACACCTCCAGGGAAGGTGACTCAACCACCTCCCTGGGCAGCCTATTCCAATGCCCAATGACCCTCTGTGTGAAAAACTTCCTCCTAATCTCTAGCCTAAATCTCCCCTGGTGGAGCTTGAGGCCATTCCCTCTCAGCCTGTCCCCTGTCACTTGGGAGAAGAGCCCAGCTCCCTCCTCTCTACAACCTCCTTTCAGGTACTTCTAGAGAGCAATGAGGTCTCCTCTCAGCCTCCTCTTCTCCAGGATAAACCCCCCCAGCTCTCTCAGCCGCTCCTCATAGGGCCTGTTCTCCAGCCCCTTCACCAGCTTCGTCGCTCTTCTCTGGACTTGCTCCAGTGCCTCAACATCCTTATGGATGGCCAGGAGCCTCCTAGTCACCCTCCCTAAATCCTCCCAGCACCCCAGAAACTGCCAGCCCCCCCCGAACCCTTAGAAATAGCCAAGGAGCAACACAGTCACCACCCCCTGGCTCCCTCCAGCGCCTCCAGAAGCTGCCAGGATCCCCAGAGCTCCCCCAGCACCCCACAAACGGAGATGACTCTCAGGAACCCTCCTAGTCCCCCTCTCATGATCTCCCCCCCAGCACCCCCAAAATGGCCAGGAGCCCCCACCCCACCAGACAGACACCATGGGACCCCCCCCAAGCACCCCCAGAAACAGCCAGGAGCCCCTGGGACACCCCCAACACCTCTAGAATCTGCGAAGACCCCCCCGATCCCCTCCCAGAACCTCTAAAACCAACAGAACACCCCGAGCACCCCACAATGATCCACCCCCAGCTCCCTGTGACCTCCCCATCCACATCCCCGAAGTTTGTGTGCGCCCCTCACCCCCCCCCCCCACCCAAATCATCCACTCACCATCACAGCGGGTGTTTAATTAACATATAATATATTTTAAAAAATAATAATAATAATAAATCACTCTGGCTCCGTCCTGGGCAGGGCCGGGGCGGGGGGGGGAAGGGGGAAAACGCGGGTGCTGTGGCCCCCAGGTCCCCCTCCCGCCCGCGGACGGGGCCCCCACGCTCCCTTTTTAGGGTGGGGGACAAAGTTACAAGTGCTTTCTACACATCCCGCAGGGTCCCCGGCGGTTGGGAAAGATTTTGGGGGTGGGGGGCACATACAGGGGGGCAGCTTTGGGGGGGGAAGGGGGGGGCAGCGGGATTTCTCCTTAATCATGATGATTAGCCAGAAAAAAAAAATAAAGTAAAAGTGGAAGCGGCTCCCCTTGTCTCCCCCCTGGGGGGGTCTCTACCTACGGGGTTATGTACAGCCGCCCCCCCCCCTGGGACGGGAGCCCCCTGGGTGCTGGGGTTTGGGGGGGGGGCTTGGAGAGCACCTGGCTCACGTTTCCCCCCTCCCTTGCCGGAATCCCCCAGTCCCGTTCTGCGGGGACGGAGCCAGCGGTGGCCCCACCGTTTGAACGGAAAGTGAAAAAAAAAAGGGGGGAAAAAAGGGTTGGAATTGGGAAGGGGAGGGGAGGCAGAGGGGGGACGTAGGGGGTCTGCAGGTGGCCCCGGGGGGGCTGGCGGAGTCCCCCCCTCAAGCCCCTCACTGGAGGCGGTCGGTGCGGAAGGAATCCTCGACTGCCGGATCGGTGAGCAGGGCGTAGGGATCGCTCAGCATGTTGAGTCCATCCAGGGTGAGGGGTTCGATTTTGAGCTCCTCTTCCAGCCCCAAGGCCGTGGTGTCCACCTCGAAGCCGGGAACGCCGGCCAGCGCCGTCGCGATCTCCTTGGAGATGCCAGGGGGAGAATCTCCTGGGAGAATTAAAACCAGACAATGTATTAACATGTGCTTAATCAGAGTTTTCTGATTAAACGTATAGAGTAATATCTCAGGTCTCCTCTATAATTTCACAGAATCACAGACTGACCAGGTAGGAAAAGACCCACCGGATCATCGAGTCCAACCATTCCCGTCAATCTCTAACCCCTTCCCCTCAGCACCTCGTCCACTCGTCTTTTAAATATCTTCAGGGTAGGTGAATCAACCCCCTCCATGTTCAGCCTGTTCCAGTGCCCAATGACCCTTTCCATGAGAAATTTTTTCCTTAAGTTGAGCCTGACCCTCCCCTGGTGGAGCTTGAGGCCATTCCCTCTTGTCCTAACCCTAACTCTCTCCACAACCTCCTCTCAGGGAGCTGGAGAGAGCAATAAAATCGCCCTTCGGCCTCCTCCTCTCCAGGCTAAACCACCTCAGCTCTCTCAGCCGCTTCTCCCACCTTCTTATTATTAAAATGTGACTAAGAGGTATTACAGAAAAGAAATCCTCCATGTGTACCATAACCATCACCATCACTAGATTGTATTAATTCATAGAATCATAGAACAACCAGGTTGGAAGAGACCCATCGGATCATCGAGTCCAACCATTCCTATCAAACGCTAAACCAAGTCCCTCAAGACCTCATCCACCTGTGCCTTAAACACCTCCAGGGAAGGGGAATCAACCACCTCCCTGGGCAGACTATTCCAATGCCCAGTGACCCTCTCTGTGAAAAACTTCCTCCTAATCTCTAGCCTAAATCTCCCCTGGCGGAGCTTGAGGCCATTCCCTCTTGTCCTGTCCCCTGTCCCTTGGCAGAAGAGCCCAGCTCCCTCCTCACTACAACCTCCTTTCAGGTAGTTGTAGAGAGCAATGAGGTCTCCTCTCAGCCTCCTCTTCTCCAGGATAAACAACCTCCCAACAGCCTCAGGGGGACCTGAGGCCAGAGCTGGGGGCAAATGTTCTAAAAGAATTCAGATACGAACTATTCATTCTGAAGTGGTCAAACACGGCAAACAGATCTTAGAAGTGGTTCTGGTGAACATCCAGAGAGCTGCAGATGAGAGTAAAATTTGCCTAAAGGGTATTAAAAACTCTTCTTAAAGTGATACAGATTTTATAGATTTTTTTTTTTGTTTCGATGGAGTCAGTCAGATAGAACAAATGGTTTGTTTCGAGGGAGTTCACGGTGATTTGTAAAAAACACTCAGCAAGGTGTTCCCTCCTCTTCCAGATTTGAAACACAACAGCACAGACAGCAAGAGCCTCGCAAAGACCGAAGCTACCAGAGGGCTGATCCTGAAAGAAAATCGCTGGGAAAAACGCCCAGGAAACCCGTTTATTTAATAATTCCTACACCCCAAAGAGCCACAACCTGTCTGCAAGAGGCACCGAAGGCTGATGACAGCCCACGCTTGAAGATCTGCTGGTGAATATTGTCCAGAAGTCCCAGGCCGGACCAGAAATCAGCTACAAACAGGTATCAAAATCTAAGAGAGTCTACTCTGCATCCCAAAGTGTTCCTGCTTCAGTACATGAAAGAACATTTTATATTAGTATCGACAAGCAACCGTGTTTGTTATCAGAGGCCCATCCCTGCAAACTTCTGCATACATCTACGTCTGAGGATGATTTTGGAAGTTAATTGTTAATCCAGGTATCAATAAGGTGATTCTCCCTCTGTACTCAGCACTGGTGAGGCTGCTCCTTGAATCCTGGGGTCAGTTGTGGGCCCCTCAGCACAAGAAGGATGTTGAGGCTCTGGAGCGAGTGCAGAGAAGAGCAACAAAGCTGGTGAAGGGGCTGGAGAACAGGCCCTATGAGGAGCGGCTGAGAGAGCTGGGGGGGTTTATCCTGGAGAAGAGGAGGCTGAGGGGAGAGCTCATTGCTCTCTACAACTACCTGAAAGGAGGTTGTAGAGAGGAGGGAGCTGGGCTCTTCTCCCAAGGGACAGGGGACAGGACAAGAGGGAATGGCCTCAAGCTCCACCAGGGGAGATTTAGGCTGGAGATTAGGAGGAAGTTTTTCACACAGAGGGTCATTGGGCATTGGAATAGGCTGCCCAGGGAGGGGGTTGATTCCCCTTCCCTGGAGGTGTTTAAGGCACAGGTAGATGAGGTCCTGAGGGACATGGTTTAGTGCTTGATAGGAATGGTTGGACTAGAAGATCCAATGGGTCTCTTCCAACCTGGTTGTTCTATGATTCTATGATTCTAAGGGCTAAATTCTAATTGCAGTATTAGTTGTAGCAGCAGTAGGAGAATTATGACAGAATTACTTTAGCCTGATTGTGGGTTATTGTGCTTTTTTAAAAGAAGTCCAAGGTTATTTTCACCCTCAAAGAATTTTCACTGTAAGTGGAATTTTATAGCCACCGAATGGATGAGCAGAAAAAAAAATACTTAGACAACACAGATCAAGAGAACAGGTAGTGGTCTCATCAAACTTACTGCTAAATACGACAAACGCAAGTGACGATCACAGGATCGTTGGGTTGGAAAAGACCTGGGAAATCGAGTCCAGCTGACCCTGTCCACACCAAAACATCCCCAAACACCACAACCCTCCTCGAGATCCACACCCATCCGAGTGCCTCATCCACGCGGCTTTTCATAGAATCATAGAATTGTAGAATAACCAGGTTGGAAGAGACCCACCGGATCATCGAGTCCAACCATTCAACGTTCATTTTGTACCCCTCCAGGGTTGGGGACTCCACCACCTCCCTGGAGAGGCTCTGCCAGTGCCAGATAACCCTTTCTGGGAAGGAATTTTTCCTAATATCCAATCTGAACCTGCCCTGGCACAACTTGAGGCTGGTTCGTCTCATGCCATCGCTTGAAAGAAGAGCCCAGCACCCACCTCACCACAACGTCTTTTCCCAAAGTTGCACAGAACGATGAGGTCTCATCTTCTCCAAACCAAACAGCTCCAGGTCCCTCACTGCTCCCCCAACCCCTGTTCTCCAGACCCTTCCCAGCTCTGTTCCCTTCTCTGGATGCAGCTCCAACTCCTCAAGGTCTTCCTTGGAGTGAAGGGCCCAGAACTGAACCCAAGATTTGAGGTGCAGGGGGACGATCCCATTCCTGCTCTCACTGGCTGCCCCATGGCTGCTCCAAGCCAGGATGCTGGTGGCCACCTTGCCCACTGCTGGTCCATGTTCAGCTGCTCTTGCCCAGCACCCCAGGACCTCTTCCCGGGGCAGCTTTCCATCCGCTCCCTCCCAAGCCTGAAGTGCAGGATGGGGTTGTTGTGGTCCCAGTGCGAGACCCGGCACTTGGCCTGCTTGAACCTCATCCTGTTGGGCACAGCACACAGATCCAGCCTGTCCCAATCCCTCTGCAGAGCCTCCTGCCTTCCATCCATGGATCCAGCCTGTCCCAATCCCTCTGCAAATCCTCCTGCCCTTCATCCATGGATCCAGCCTGTCCCAATCCCTCTGCAGATCCTCCTGCCCTCCATCCCATGGATCCAGCCTGTCCTGATCCCTCTGCAGAGCCTCCTGCCCTCCATCTATGGATCCAGCCTGTGCCAATCCCTCTGCAGATCCTCCTGCCCTCCATCCCATGGATCCAGCCTGTGCCAATCCCTCTGCAGATCCTCCATCTATGGATCCAGCCTGTGCCAATCCCTCTGCAGATCCTCCTGCCCTCCAGCCATGGATCCAGCCTGTCCCAATCCCTCTGCAGAGCCTCCTGCCCTCCATCTATGGATCCAGCCTGTCCTGATCCCTCTGCAGATCCTCCTGCTCTCCATCTATGGATACAGCCTGGATCCCTCTGCAGATCCTCCTGCTCTCCATCTATGGATACAGCCTGGATCCCTCTGCAGAGCCTCCTGCCCTCCATCCATGGATCCAGCCTGTCCAGATCCTTCTGCAGAGCCCCCTGCCCACCAGCCATGGATCCAGCCTGTCCCGATCCCTCTGCAGAGCCTCCTGCCCTCCAGCCATGGATCCAGCCTGGATCACCTGCCCATGCCGTTGGCAGCTGGTTTCTCAACCAGAATATCCCAAGAACCGGAGCTGTCCCAATGTCACGGGCCTCCCTGCCCACCCACCTGTGAGGATGATGTTGGGGATGGGGCCGTGGCGGCTGCAGTTGCTCAGGTTTTGCCGGTTGAGGACGTGGGGGTCGTAGGTGCCCTCGGTCTGCGGGTAGCTCAGGCTCCCCAGCTCCTCGGGGAAGCCGCCGCTGTTGCCGGTGGGGCCTTCCCCCATCCCAAACTGCTCGAACTACAGGGAGAGGCAGGTTACGAGGATGAATACTCCCACTGCGCCCCCCTCCCCACCTCCGCTCTTCCCGCCCCAGGAACACTCACGCTGCCCAAACCGAAGTCGCTCAGGGGCTGGCCCAGCGGCTGCTGCGGCGGGAGGGACGCGTTAGGCTGGTACTGGGGCACGTACGGGCGCTGCGAGGCCCCGCTCGGTGGCACCGGCGGCCGCACCGGCTGCGTGGGGGACTGCACGGGCTGGTGCAAGGCTTTCTGGCTCGGCTGGGACTGCAGGAGCAGGCCGGGCTGGTTGTAGGAGTACGGCGGGAGCCGCTGGTCGGCCGGCAGCTTGCTGGTGTCCAGGGGCACTCCCTGCGGACAGAGAGGAGAGGCAGAGGGGTCAGCCCACACCCACCTCGGTGCTCAGCAGGATCCGGCCCCTCAGCCCCAACCCCGGCACCACAAGCCCCCCCGAAGCAGCTCGGGGAGACCGCAGCGGTGAGGGAGACCCCAAATTTCAGCCCTGCCGGCAGCACCGGGTGCCAGAACCCTGCACTCGGTTTCCCTCTCCGGAGCTCAGGGTGGGGGAGCCCCAGGTGGGATGCACTGTGTCCCCTCCCCGAGTCCCCAGCCACGTGGAGCTCAGATAAGCCCACGGGCTGGGCCGGGAAGGGTGTTCTCTGGAAGGTGGTTGAGATGAGGATGGAAAGAAGACAAGAGAGAAGTGTAGGGAGGAGGAGCCGGAGGCGTGGGCGATGGACCATGCATACCTGGGTGATGGAGGACAATGTGGGTGACATTGTTGGTGAGAACTGTTTGGGGTGCTGCCTTCTGGAGTCGCCACCCATTGGGAGGGTGAGGGGGCTGAGCGGGACCCGTCGGCGGGGCGAGGTGTTTATGGACGCCTGCACCATGGGGGCGTAGGAGGAGCCGCTCAAGCCGGAGGGCAAGCTGGGGTTGCTGGGAGAGGACTGGATGGGCTGGCTGCGGGGGGACGTGGGGAGGGAGGGGTTGCTGAGCGAGGAGGAGAGGGAAGAGGGCAGGGACTGGTTGGAGAGCGAGGAAGGGATGGAGGAACTGCTTTGGGAGGACTGGAGCGAGGGGTTGCTGAGGGAGGACTGGAGTGAGGGGCTTCGCAGGGAGGCCTGGAGGTTGGGATTGCTAAGCGAGGACTGCAGGGACGGGTTACTCAGGGAGCTCTGCATAGGTGAGGTAAGTCCTGTGGGGACAAAAAAAGAAGACACAGCACCGTTACCCCACGGAATCGCCCCGTGCCCCAGGCTCTCCTCCCCGGGCCGGGCCAGGCTGGGGCTCCCCATCTGCCCCGGGTGGGATGGAAGGTGACCAAAACGATGGAGACACAGACAGAAACACACACACCCCGGGAACGAGACCGGCAGCAGTGCAGGACGCCCCAGCTCAACGAGCGGAGGATGCCGGGGAAAAGAAGACGTGGTGGGTGGCGGCCTCCTTGCCGAGGACACCATCCCACACCCCCATGGGACCCCGAAAAGCTCTCCCCACCCCACTCCCAAGCTGCGGCATCTCCAGCCTGTGCCGCGAGCGCCCAGAGAGGCCGATCTCCATCACAGCTGCCTCTCGGGTGCCATCCAGAGCGCTCCGAGCCCTGCTGAGCGCTCGCTGCAGGCGGCTCCCAGCCACGAGGGCCTCTCTCTCGGCTCCCCGTGCGGTTCGGCAGCTGCTCCAGCGTCTTCCTGCGCGGCCGGGGCCAGCCCTCACCTGGCGAGTCATAGCCCGCGCCCAGGCCCAGGCCGCCGCTGATGCCCAGGTGCGTCATGGTGTTGGCCAGGTTGCTGGTGCTGTTGCCCCCGCTCAGGCTGGGGTAAGCGCTCTCGTCCGGGTCGAGCGGGGTGGGCAGCGGGGAGGGGAAGTGCAGGTTGGTGAGGTCGGGAAGGGAACCGCCCGTGTTGAGGGCTGAAGGGATGAGGGGGACGTTGGCAGGCTGATCCGGGGATGGAAATACGCTGCGGAAAAGAGAGACACACGCTTGGGGTGGGAATCATAGAATCATAGAACAATCAGGTTGGAAGAGACCCATTGGATCATGGAGTCCAACCATTCCCATCAGTTACTAACCCATGTCCCTCAGCACCTCGTCCACACGGCCCTTAAACCCCTCCAGGGAAGGGGAATCAACCCCCTCCCTGGGCAGCCTATTCCAATGCCCAATCACCTTTTCCGTGAAAATTTTTTTCCTAATGTCCATCCTGACCCTCCCCTGGTGGAGCTTGAGGCCATTCCCTCTCGGCCTGTCCCTTGGGAGAAGAGCCCAGCTCCCTCCTCTCCACAACCTCCTCTCAGGGTGTCGCAGAGAGCAATGAGGTCTCCCTTCAGCCTCCTCTTCTCCAGGATAAACACCCTCAGTTCAGGCTGCTGGAGGAGGCAACAGCATAAACAACCCCAGAACTGCCTCTCCAGCAGCCTCCTTGGAGCAGCTCACCCCCCCATTTCCAGCCCCTTTTCCTCTGCCCGGCCCTGGACTTACTGGATCCCAGGGACTTCACAGGAGCGTGGCCGGGCCGAGGATGATGAGAGCTATGGAATCAAAGAGGAGGAGTGAAGCGAGGCCGGGATGCTGAGCCTGCACGTCCCGCAATGCTGCACCTGCCACGGTTTGTGGGCAGGAAGGAGGCAGAGCGGCTCCGGTGTCGCAACACCCGGAGGTCAGGAAGCAGAGGGATGGAGCTTCCTCGCCATCCTTCCTCCGCACCCACCTTCTTGGTATCCCAGGGCTTCAGCGAGTGCTTGTTGTCATCGAAGGTCTCTTCGATGGGAGGCACTTGGAAAACAAACACTGGGGAGAGAGGGATTGGAAGGTGAGTGCGGGGAGAGCGGCACAGCCCACTCGCATCCCATCCCGCTGCTCACAAGCAGGAATTCCAAATCCAACCCCACGTCCCTGACACTTCCCTGCAAGGAATCACAGAACAACCAGGTTGGAAGGAACCCATCGGATCTTCTAGTCCAACCATTCCTATCTAACACTAAACCAAGTCCCTCAAGACCTCATCCACCCGCCCCTTAAACACCTCCAGGGAAGGGGACAAGGAGCTGGCTGCGAGCAGGTTCTCACCTTTGCTGTCCGTGTCCCCATCCAAAAAACCTGCGAGAGAGGAGGCAATGTTGGCGGCAGCATCCAGGTAGACAGGGAATGAGAGCACGAGGAGAGAAGGCAGGAAGGGGATCATAGAATCATAGAACAACCAGGTTGGAAGAGACCCATCGGATCATCGAGTCCAACCATTCCTATCAAACACTAAACCATGTCCCTCAGCACCTCATCTACCTGTACCTTAAACACCTCCAGGGAAGGGGAATCAACCACCTCCCTGGGCAGCCTGTTCCAATGCCCAGTGACCCTTTCCGTGAAAAACTTCCTCCTAATCTCCAGCCTAAATCTCCCCTGGCAGAGCGTGAGGCCATTCCCTCTTGTCCTGTCCCCTGTCCCTTGGCAGAAGAGCCCAACTCCCTCCTCTCCACAACCTCCTCTCAGGTAGTCATAGAGAGCAATGAGGTCTCCTCTCAGCCTCCTCTTCTCTAGGCTAAACACCCCCAGCTCTCTCAGACGCTCCTCATAGGGCCTGTTCTCCAGCTCCTTCACCAGCTTCCTTGCTCTTCTCTGGACTCGCTCCAGAGCCTCAACATCCTTCTTGTGCTGAGGGGCCCACAACTGAACACAGGATTCAAGGAGTGGCCTCACCAGTGCTGAGTCCAGAGGGAGAATCACCTCCCTGGCCCTGCTGGTCACACCATTTCTGATTCAAACCAGGATGCCCTTGGCCTTCTTGGCCACCTGGGCACACTGCTGGCTCATGGTCAGCTGGTGTCAACCAACACCCCCAGGTCCCTCTCCTCCTGGCAGTTTTCCAGCCAGGCTTCTCCCAGTCTGTAGCTCTGCATAGGGCTGTTGTGCCCCAAGTGCAGGACCCGACATTTGGCCGTGTTAAACCTCATGCCATTAGACTCAGCCCATGGATCCAGCCTGTTTAGGTCCCTTTGCAGAGACTCCCTACCCTCCAGTAGATCCACACTTGCACACAGCTTAGTGTCATCTGCAAACTTGCTAAGGGTACCCTCAATGCCCTCATCCAGGTCATTGATGAAGACATTAAACAGGGCTGGACCCAGCACTGAGTCCTGGGGAACCCCACTTGTCACTGGCCTCCAGCTGGACTTAACACTATTTCCCACCACTCTCTGGGCCCGGCCATCCAACCAGTTTTCTACCCAGGAGAGTGTGTGCCTGTCCAGGCCAGAGGTGACTGTTTCCGTAGCAGAATGCTGTGGGATGTTGCTGAAACCCCAGTCCAGAGGGATGGGGGCTCCCCAGGGTCCCCCACAAAAGCCTTGAGGGGTAAAAGGGATGAGGGGTTCCCACGGCAGCCGGGTGGGTTCTGGTGGGGAGGGGACGCTCACCGCTGCGGCGGCCAGGCGGTGGGGCACCCTGCGAGGGGCCCAGGTAGGCGTCTGGCAGGTTGGGGTTCATCACGCTCGTGTGCAGGGCCGAGTCGGAATTCGTTCTAATTGGAAAAGGAAAAGCCATCACCAGCCAGGCCCTGGGCTCAGATCTCGCCTCCCGCTCTGCTGTGACAGGCCCAGGCCTGGCCCCGGGATGGTGGGTGAAAGCAGGGCCGAGGCAAAGAACGGGAAGAGCAGAAGGAGGAAAGGAAGGAGAGCACAGCATGAGGGTTTCGCTGGAGGAACAACCATGTCCTTCGAAGCCCTCCGAGTCCAACATTTGCTGTGCCCAGTGGCTCTGCGTGGCCCTCATTCCTTTCTGGCAGCCCTCCCCATCTAGTGGGGTCCCTCACCTGCTGCTTCCACACACGCCAGGGCTTGCTCCATCCCCATCTCCTCCGACAAGGCCCCACAGCCCTTGTCACTGGGGAAAACGGGCACCGCTGGGGACCCTTTGTTCCCCCCAGGGACCCTGGAGGGACTGGGGGCAGAGGCCCCAGGGATGTGGCACCCATTGTGTTCCCAGTGAGTTGGTCTGAAGCAGATGAGCACGGGGAAGGGCTGGGCAGAGGCTGCTGGCGCTCAGGACGCGTCCTGGGACCGCACAAGGGCGACATTGTTCAGCGGCGAGGCAGGAAGCTTCCCCCAATGCCCATGGGACGCAGCCCCCTCCGGCGCGGGGCCCCAGCAGGGAGCGATGGGCCCTGCTGCTGGCATCGAGCCCCGGGAGGTGCCAGCACCGCTCCCTGCACGAGGGAGATGCAGTGGGGGCTGCCGCGAGCCCCCCAGGCTGGGAATCCCAATGTGCCCCCCTCAAAATGCAACTCACTCTGCCAAGACCCCAGCCCAGGGAACAGAACAACCACAAAGCCACCTCAGACCCTGCTCCGAGGGCCAGCAAGGGCAGCAGCTCCATCAAACCCACTGTTCTGTCAGCTCTTCGGGCTCGATCCGCAGGGCTGCACTGGCAGGCAGAGCTAGGTCCTTGTTTCCAGAGTCAGCGCTGAGCCAGGTCAGCCCTGGGGACACCCTGTCCTGCATGCACGAGCCCCACGTCCCTAAAACCAACTCCTCGGGAAGCTTGGAGTGGGATCATGCAGCCCATGGAAGCACAACAGCAGCCCTGGGGACACCCTGTCCTGCATCCACGACCCCCACATCCTTAAAACCAACTCTTCGGGAAGCTTGGAGCGGCTGTGGGATCATGCAGCCCATGGAAGGACGATGGCAGCCCTGGGGACACCCTGTCCTGCATCCACAAGCTCCACATCCCTAAAACCAACAACTCGGGAAGCTTGGAGTGGGATCATGCGGCCCATGGAAGCACGATGGCAGCCCTGGGGACACTCTGTCCTGCATCCACGAGCCCTATGTCCAACCTCGGGAAGCTCGGAGCGGCTGCAGGACCGTGCAGGCCACGGAGGCACGAGGGGTGCACCAAGCCCAGGCTCTCCTGGGTCCCTTTCTCTCCCAGGATCACTTGTTCAGCATCTGGGGAAGCTTGGAGACCCCTTCCCCGTTTTCCTGGGGGGCTGGAGAGGCCACAACCAAGGCCATTCCCAGCCTGGGGGTGCTGGGGAAGAGCTGGAGCCCAGCACAGACAGACGGAGAGAGAGAAAAAGGAATTAAAATCATTTACCTGTTGAGAGCCGAGGGCAGCCTGAACAAATGTCCTTTCTCCATCGGGAAGTTACCCCAGGGCATGGTCCTTTGCAGGGAGAAAGAGGAGAGTCACTTGAGGGGCAGGGCAGGGGGTACAGGGGCCAATCCATAACATCCCCACCCAGTTCATGGCCTCAGCCCTCTGCCCGCAGCCCAGACACTGCAGCGATGGGCCTCAGGGACCCCAAAAACACAGCCAGACCCCAAAAATCACAGCCAAGATTGGCTGGATTGTCAGTTTCCCATGAGGAAGGAGCTGAGAGATCTCTCCGAGTGGATAAGCCCAGAGTACCACAAGTGGGGGCAGTGGCAGAGGGTCTCCGTGCCCCGGAGCAGGGAGATCACGGGCCAGGGACCACCCTCCCCTCCACTGGCACCCGGAGAAGCACCACAGGGTGAGGGTCAAGTGAAGGCAGATGATGGAATTCACCCCCGAGCTTGGGATGCAAGGTTTGCAGCATTGTTTGCAGCAAGATGCTCCGGGACACGTCTCCTCAGAGCCTGAAGTGCTGTGAGGAGCATGGCAAGTGACAGGGAGGTTGTGACACAGCCCCTCCCCACAAGAAGGAAGTTGAGGCCCTGAAGTGAGTGCAGAGAAGAGCAAGGAAGCTGGTGAGGGGCTGGAGAAGAAGAGGAGCGTCTGAGAGAGCTGGGGGGGGTTATCCTGGAGAAGAGGAGGCTGAGGGGAGACCTCATTGCTCTCTGGGACTCCTTGAGAGGAGGTTGTGGAGAGGAGGGAGCTGGGCTCTTCTGCCAAGGGACAGGGGACAGGATGAGAGGGAATGGCCTCAAGCTCCATCAGGGAAGGATCAGGCTGAACATTAGGAAAAAATTTTTCACGGAAAGGGTCAGTGGGCTGCCCAGGGATGGGGTTGAGTCCCCTTCCCTGGAGGGGTTTAAGGGACGGGTGGACGAGGCGCTGAGGGACATAGGTTAGTGATTGATGGGAATGGTTGGACTCGATGATCCACTAGGTCTTTTCCAACCTGCTGATTCTACGATTCTCTCTATTTTCCAGGGCAAACAAGCTTTGCTGTGGGAGATGAGGGAGGAGAGCAGAGAGGGCACCTGGGGACTGAGGAAAGATGAGCTGGAGGGGCTGAGGCCACAGCTCTCGTGTTCCAGCCTGAGCCAAGCCCAGGCAGCTCCAGCACGGAGCCACAGCTCACCAGGCACTCTGGGATGGAGCTTGGGGCACGCTCGGGCCTGGCCAGTCAGCCCCGTCCTCGCCTGCCCCCGGGGCCAGGAGCCGGACACGCCGGGGCTCAGCCACCTGGTGATTCAGCTTGGACACGATCCCTCTTCCCACAGGTAATGCCACCCTGCGCGCTGGAGCCTGCTCTTCTGGGCACGATGAGAGGGTTTGCTCCTTAAAAATCCCTCAAATCTAAAAACCAGAGAGTTGGGAGCCCTCCCAGCCACACTCAGCTTCCTTCTGCCCCAACTGGTCTAGTTTCTCCTCACAGACTGGTGATGGAATCCACGGAAACCCTTCCAGGAGGGCTGCCCGAGCAGACTCCCTGTTTCCAAATCTCTGGGTGCTCTTTAATACAGAGCGAGCCCAGCGACCCTGCAGGGCTGGAAGCACCTGGAAAACAAGTGCTGGGAACCAGGAAAAGGTGAGGCCCTTACTTACCTCCTCCAGCTGGGCTCGGGTGGAGGCGACAGGTAGGTGGGTCCATAGGGAGAACTGTCGATGTTCAAGGCACGTTAAGGGTCAAATGAGGAGCGAGGCCTGAGCAGACAGCAAGAAACCCTGCAGATGGGCCGGGGCAGCACACAGTCTGAGTGCTTGACAATCACAGAACCATGGAGGAGACCTCAAAGCCCATCCAGTCCCACTCCTTCCCCGAGCAGGGACATCTCCCACTGCATCAGGGGCTCCAAGCCCCATCCAACCTGCCCTTGAACCCCTCCAGGGATGGGGCAGCCACCACTGCTCTGGGCAACCTGGGCCAGGGCCTCCCCACCCTCACAGCAAAACATTTCTCCCCAAGATCTCGTCTCAATCTTCCCTCTTACAGCTCAAAATCATTCCCCTCATCCTCTCCCTGCACTCCCTGATTCAGAGCCCCACCCCCAGCTTTTCTGGAGCCCCTTTCAGCACTGGAAGCTGCTCTAAGGCCTCCCCACAGCCTTCTTCTCTCCAGGCTGAACAACCCCAACTCTCCCAGCCTGGCCTCGTACGGGAAGTTCTCCGGCCCTCGCATCATCTCCGTGGCCTCCTCTGGATTTGCTCCAACAGCTCCGTGTCCTTCCTGAACTGGACGCGGGGCTCCAGGTGAGGTCCCCAAAGAGATGATCAGAGGGGGCACTGGAATTGAGGGGTGAGGTAAGGCCCCCACTAGCATCAATGAGATAAAGGATATCTGCCGTACGTATCGGCGAAGCGGGGACATCATCCGGCGCGGGTCCCGCTGCACCCGCTCCACCAGGCCGTGGTGCCGAGTGCTGCGCGTGGAGTCCAGCGGCGAATGCAAAGGGCCCTGCGAGGAGGAGACACCGGGTGAGCTCTTCATCCGACACCCACCCCGACTCCGATACAGCTCCCAAAATCCTCCTCAGAGCCCTCCCAGCCGGCAGAGCGGGTGCTGCTCACCTGGAAGTCGGAGACGCCGCTGCCGATCTGGTTGACGTTGGGCAGGGAGCCGCTGTAGTACGGGCCACGGCTGTGAGCCAACCTCAGCTTCTGGGCCTGCAGCTGCACCAGGCGAAGGAAGGCTGCTCAGGGGCACCCTGGGGCTCCTCCAAACCACCCGACTGCATCCCAGGCACCCCCAAACCGCCTCACTGCATCCCAGGCTCCTCCAAACAGCCTCACTGCATCCCAGGCACCCCCAAACAGAGAAGAGCAAGGAAGCTGGTGAAGGGGCTGGAGAAGAAGAGGAGTGTCTGAGAGAGCTGGGGGGGTTTATCCTGGAGAAGAGGAGGCTGAGGGGAGACCTCATTGCTCTCTGGGACTCCTTGAGAGGAGGTTGTGGAGAGGAGGGAGCTGGGCTCTTCTCCCAAGGGACAGGCTGAGAGGGAATGGCCTCAAGCTCCACCAGGGGAGGTTCAGAATGGACATTAAGAAAAAATTCTTCATGGAAAGGGTTGTTGAGTGCTGGAAGAGGGAGGGAGTTGAGTCCCCTTCCCTGGAGGGGTTTAAGGTACAGGTGGACGAGGTGCTGAGGGACATGGGTTAGTGACTGATGGGAATGGTTGGACTCCATGATCCCGTGGGCCTCTTCCAACCTGGTTGTTCTATGACTCTATGAAACCGCCCTGCTGCACCCCAGGCACCCCCAAACGGCCCCACTGCACCCCTGTCCCTATGCCAACAGGAATCCCCACGCATCTCCCACAGCTGAGCCCCACAGGCAGTATTGAGACTCCAGTGTGTCCCACGGGAGGAGTTTGTCCCCGCACGAGGCACATCTGACCCAGCTGGCCTCAAGACTGAGCTGGGAGCACTTTATGGCACCCAGCACCTCCTCGTTTCAAAGTCACTGAGGGCAGAGGAGGCCCCACACGGGACTTTCCTCCCTCGGTGGGTGCTCCAGCCGCAGCAAGGATGCTGCGTCCCCGCTGGGTTTAGCAGCCACGAGTGGGGAAACCCACGTCCCTCCTGCAGGCTGCGACACCCACATCCCTGAGCGTTTGGAACAGCCGAATCCCGCACGCCCACCCTGAGAGGGCTCCAGGCTCCCTGGGCACCAGCAGTCAGGGCACCAGCCCACGCAGCCGCTTTGATCCAGTGGTGCCGGGTTTTCCACACCCAAACTAGGCCAGGGGTTGTCAGCACCACCAGAGCCGCGGCCCAGAATCCAGGGGCACAGCCAGCGTGGAACTGGGGCCGCCTGCTTGGCACCCTCGCAGAGTGCCGGCTCCCGGCGCGGCTCAAGGCTGAGGGAAGGAGCCACAGCAGGAGATAAGAGAGTCTGGGTGCTCACCCTTCCAAGGAAAACCCTGTGGGAGAGGAAAACTGGGGTCCCAGAGCAGCACCAAGCTGGCACAGCCTGGGATCTGAGCCGCCACGAGCAGCAGATTTCATCCTGAGAGCAGCAGGAAGGTGCTTTGCTGCTCACATCCCCATGATCCCCTCCAGCACCAGGGGACGTCCCACTCGCTGTCCCCCTGCAGCATCCAGGAGGGCTTCCCTGATGCAAATCCGCACCAAATCCCTTTGGATCCCCACATCCCAGCCAGCACCAGAGCTCCTAAGTGCCAACTAAACCCTGGGGAAAGAGAAGTCGAAGCACAAAACGCAGCTCAGCAAAGAGCCGCAGACGGGAAACCTGCAACAGCAAATTCCCAGGCTTAAGACCAGTAAAATCCAGATCCAAGGGGGAAAAAAAAAAAAACCAAACAAACAACAACCACCAAAAAAACAGGAGATTTAGCCAACAGCTGGCTGCGCTGGCAGCGCAGGATTAGTGCGCGGAGTTGTGCTGGGGCTTAAGGTCTTGGGATCCTGCTCTGTTCTCGGAGCCAGGGTCCCTGCGGGAGCCGGCAGAGCCAGACGGGGCTCCAGCAACTCAGGAGCAGTCGGAAAAAGCTGCGGGAAGCAAAGCTGCGGGCAGCAGAGGGGCACCCCAACCGCCTCTCCTCTGCTGAGGAGCCACGGAACGGAGTATCCCAGTGCCAGCGTGATGGCCACATGCCTGGGACACCATGGAGGGGACCCACGAGGCCAAGATTCCTGCTGGGAGCTGCTCCTGCCCCTGCCCGGTGCCTTCCCAGGGCTGCCATCCCCCAGGCAGGGGATGAACTCGTCCCAGGACAGGGATTAGAGGGAGGACAGTCCTCTTGCCTCTCCTCGCTGCACATTAACCAGCTGTTTGCTGTGCAAACACGGGGTGGGAGGCTCCAGCCCACTCCCAAACTCACCGAGTCGCAGCTCCCGGCCAGAGAGGAGACAAAACCTCAGAAAAGACGGGCACTTGGGAGCCCTCTCTGAGCCGCTCGGCTCCCTAGGGGTTGGCAGGACCCCAGCCCCATCCGTCACCCTTGGATGTCACCACTGCTGGGGTGCCAGCGCGGCTCCCAATCCCAATATCCCCTTTTTTTAAGGCCTGATGGATTTCATCGCTCTCTTCTCCCAGTCACGCTGGCCCCAGGAGCAGGGAGACACCGGAACCTCCATGGCAGTGTTCCCTGTCAACTGGAAGAACCTCTCGCTGTCTCCCCGACTCTGTGCTGCTCTCCCTTTGCTCCCACAGCCCGTTATCCCCACCGGGAAGCACGGCGCTTGCTGCCAGGCCCGTGGCTGCCGGCCCAGCGGAGCCCCCATCGCCGGGCTTGGCACCATCTGCCTCGCCGGGAGCTGAAATCTGGCCAAAGCCTCATCCTGGCAAACGGCCGCGCGATCCCCGCCGACTCCTCGGGGGCCAAACGCAAACTGGAGCCCAAAATCGTCGGAAACCACAATCCTGGAGATGCACCGCAGCATTCCCAGCTTCCCTGCTCCGCCACCGAGGCCCTGAGCAGCCCTCCTGCCACTGAGATCCCCCCAAGAAGCTCTCGGTGCACACGGAACAACATCTTCCCTTCCCCAGGAGCTGCTGAGTGAGGCGGTTTTGCCGGCTCCGATCCAGCACCCTCATCCCCACTCCCAAAGCTGCATTTTCTTGGCTCCATCCAAGCTAAACCGACGCATCTCCCAGGGAGAAGCATCCACGGATCCCAAGGGGATCCCAAGGAGCAACCCAACCCTCCGGAAAGAGCCCAGTGAAGGACTGCGACGGTGGGAGTGCATCCCGGAGCCGTGGGCACTGGGATCCCCCCTTTGCCCCCTACGGTGAGAACCCCACAAACCCTCCGGTCGCTTTGGCCACCCCCTCACCGGGATGAGCGCTCGGAGCCGGCAGAGATGGACAGGCCGGAGTGAGGCACAGGCAAAGTCGTGCCAGAAAGCGGCAGCCAGAGACGTAAATCAAAATAAAGGCACGGGACGGGGACGCGGGGTGCACGAGGGCAGCTGGGGATGGAGTGTTTGCCTGGGGGGAGCCTTTCCCCACCCCCCCCCAGCACCCCAAACACATCCCACCCACGAGCTCAAGGTGATGCCTTGTCCTATTCCAGCTCCTCCGCACCCCAAAACATCCCCAGGCTCCTTTGGGCACCAGTCTGAGCCCCCCCCACCCCATTCCTTCTCTGCTCTCCTGACCCCAGGCTCCCTCCCACCCTCTACTTCTCTTTCAGCCTCATGAACCCCTCCCAGCCCCCAGGTCCCCTTGAACCTCCTTGCTCCTCTCCCAGCCCCCAGACCCCTCTGAACCCTCCTGTCCCCTCCCACCCCTTCTCTCACTCCCACCCCCAACTCCTCTATTTCTCCCCATCCCTCACTCAGCCCCCAGGTCCCTTCAAAACCCTCCACCCTCCTCTCAGCCCCCTCTATCTCCCCTCATCTCTCCTCCTCTATTTCCCCCAGTTCCCCCCAGCTCCCCTCAATCTCTCGCTCAGCCCCAGGTCCCTTCCCACCCCCTCACCGTTCTCTCAGTCCCCAGTCCCCCTTATTTCCCTCATCCCTTCCCTTCTACCTCCCTTGTCCCCCCCGGCCCCCCTCAATCTCTCACTCAGCCCCCTCGCAGCCCCCAGGTCCCCTCAAAGCCCCCTACCCCTCCTTCAGCCCCCAGCCCTCCCCATTCCCCTCATCCCTCCCCCTCTACCTCCCCCGTCTCCCCAACCCCCCTCAATCTCTCGCTCAGGCCCAGGTCCCCCCTCACCTCTCTCTAACCCCCCAGTTTCCCCCAGCCCCCCTCAATCTCTCACTCAGCCCCCAGCCCCCTCAAAACCCTCCACCCTCCCCTCATCCCTTCTCCTCTATTTCCCCTTGATCCCCCAGCCCCCTCTCAATTTCTCACTCAGCCCCCGGCCCACTCGCAGCCCCTTGGTCCCCTCGAACCCTCCACCCCTCATTCAGCCCCCAGCCCTCCCCATTCCCCTCATCCCTCCCCCTCTACCTCCCCCGTCCCCCCCATCCCCCCTCACCTCTCTCTAAGCCCCCAGTTCCCCCCAGCTCCCCTCAATCTCTCGCTCAGCCCCCGGCCCCCTCGCAGCCCCCAGGTCCCTTCCCACCCCCTCACTTCTCTCTCAGCCCCCAGTCCCCCTTATTTCCCTCATCCATCCCCCTCTACCTCTCCTGTCCCCCCCATCTGCCCTCAATCTCTCGCTCAGTCCCAGGTCCCCCCTCACCTCTCTCTAGCCCCCCAAGTTCCTCCCAGCCCCCCTCAATCTCTCGCTCAGCCCCCGGCCCCCTCACAGCCCCCAGGTCCCCTCGAACCCCTCACCCCTCATTCAGCCCCTATCCCTCCCCACTCCCCTCATCCATCCCCCTCTACCTCCCCCAGCCCTCCCCCATCCCCCCTCAGTCTCTCGCTCAGCCCCCAGGTCCCCCCTCATCTCTCTCTAACCCCCCGGTTCCCCCCATCCCTCCTTGATCTCTCACTCAGCCCCCAGCTCCCTCACAGCCCCAGGTCCCCTCGAACCTCTCACCCCTCATTTAGCCCCCAGCTCTCCCCATTCCCCTCATCCATCCCCCTCTACCTCCCCCCGTCCCCCACAGCCCCCCTCAATCTCTCGATCAGTCCCAGGTCCCCCCTCACCTCTCTCTAGCCCCCCAAGTTCCTCCCAGCCCCCCTCAATCTCTCGCTCAGCCCCAGGTCCCCCCTCACCTCTCTCTACCCCCCCAGTTCCCCCCATCCCTCCTCGATCTCTGGCTCAGCCCCCAGCCCCCTCTCCCCCCCCCCCCCAGCCCCGGTTCCCTCGGCGCATCCGGGGGCGGCGGCGCTGCTCACCCGCGTGGAGCAGATCTCCATCATCACCTCCTCGAAGGCCGCCGTCTCCTCCGCCTGGCGCTGCTTCTGCAACGCGATTTTCTCGCTGAACTTACGCGGGTTGGAAGCGCCCGTCCCGGCTGAGGACCCCGCACCGGGCCCGGGCCCGGCCCCCGCGCCCGCCGCCGCCATCTTCCCTGCTCGGGCCGCTCCGGCCGCCGCCGCCGCTGACGCCGCGCGGGGCGCGATGGGGCGGCGAGTCCAGAGCCCTGTGCCGCCTATGGGCGCGGAGCGGAGAGGGGACTACAACTCCCAGCGGCCACCTCGGCGAGTGCGTAGGGGCCGATGGGAGATGGAGTCCGCGCAGGGGACCTCCCGGGAAGCGCTCGTGCAGTGCTAAGGGTGGGGAGGGCGGGG
>JAUMJK010002090.1:0-15178 GCA_033558105.1 Coccyzus lansbergi
GGGAGCCGAGCGGGACCGGAAGCGGCGGCGGCGGGGACCGGAAGTGGCGGCGCTGGCGAGCAGGGGCCGGGGCTGCGCGGGGTCGGAGCCGCCGACATGTCGGATTTCGATGAGTTCGAGCGGCAGCTCAACGAGAACAAACAAGGTGCGAGGAGGAGGAGGAGGAGGAGGAGAAGGGGGCGGCGGGGGGTGTCCCCCAATAGCAGCAGCAGCTCCGCCTCCTCCCTCCCTCCCTCTCTCCCTCCACACCACGCTCGGCCCCTCCCCCACCCGCCCCCCCCCTCCCCCTTTGAGGGTCTCCCCCTCCCCCTTTAAGCCCTTTGAGGGTCTCCCCCTCCCCCTTTAAGCCCTTTGAGGGTCTCCCCCTCCCCCCTTAAGCCCTTTGAGGGTCTCCCCCCCTCCCCCCTTAAGCCCTTTGAGGGGTCTCTACCTTTGAGGCTTTGAGCCTCTTGGGGGAGGTCTCTACCCCCCCCCCCCCCCCAAACACACCCACTTTGAGGGGTCCCCAACCCCCCTATTGAAGAGGCCTTGACCCCCACTTTGAGGGCTCTGGGGGGGGTTGTTGGGGGTCAAGGAGAGGAGAGGGGGGTCGGGGGGGCGAGTCTTGGGGAGGTTGTGGGGGTCAGGGGTGGGATTTGGGGGTCTTGGGGGGGGTGGGTCCTGGGAGTCTTGGGGGTGTTGTGGGAGTTGGGGGTCTTGAGGGTGTCCTGGGGGTCAGAGGTGGGAATTGGGGGTCTGGGGGTGGTCTTGGGGGTCAGGGGTGGGAGTTGAGGGTCTTGGGGGGGGTCCTGGGGGTCTTGGGGGGAGTCCTGGGTGAGAATTGGGGGTCTTGGGGGTGGTCTTGGGGGTCAGGGGTGGGAATTGGGGGTCTTGGGGGAGTCCTGGGAGTCTTGGGGGGGTCAGGGGTGAGAATTGGGAGTCTTGGGGGTCAGGGGTGGGTTTTGGGGGTCGAGGGTGGGACTTGGGAGTCTTGGAGAGGGGGTCTTGGGGGTCAGGGGTGGGAGTTGGGGGTCTTGGGGGGGGGGGTCCTGGGAGTCTTGGGGGTGTTGTGGGAGTTGGGGGTCTTGGGGGTGTCCTGGGGGTCGAGGGTGGGAATTGGGGGTCTGGGGGTGGTCTTGGGGGTCAGGGGTGGGAGTTGGGGGTCTTGGGGGGGTCCTGGGGGTCTTGGGGAGGGTCTGGGGGAGGGTCCTGGGAGTCTGGGTGGGGGTCCTGGGAGTTGAGGGTGGGAATTGGGGGTCTAGGGGTGGTCCTGGAGGTCTTGGGGGCAGCCTGGGGGTCAGGGGTGGGAGTTGAGGGTCTTGGGGGGTTCTTGGGGGGGGTCCTAGGGGTCAGGGGTGGGAGTTGGGGGTCTTGGGGTGGTCCTGGGAGTCTTGGGGTGGTCTTGGGGGTCTGGGGGGTTGGTTCTGGGAGTCTGGGGTGGGACTTGGGGCTCTAGAGAATGTTTTGGGGGGTCCTGGGGGGGGTCAGGAGAGAGTCTGGGGGGGTCCTGGGGGTCTCAGGAGCATTTGGGGGGCGTCCTGGGGGTCAGGAGAGAGTCTGGGGGTGTCCTGGGAGCCTTAGGTGGATCCTAAGGGTGTTGGGTGGGCTTGAGGCAGATTTGGGGCTCAGGCCTGTGCCTTGATGTTTGGGTATCCCAGAGATCAGACTCTCCAGATCCTCCTCCTCTAATTTCTTGCCCCCTCCTCCCCTCTCAATTTTTTTTTTGAATTTTTGGGGTGTCCCCCCCCCCCTGCCCCCCCCCACAACTGTAGAACGGGACAAGGAGAACCGTCACCGCAAGCGCAGCCACAGCCGCTCCCGCAGCCGCGACCGCAAGCGTCGCTCCCGCAGCCGCGACCGGCGCAACCGCGACCAGCGCAGCGTCTCCCGCGACCGCCGGCGGCGCCGGTAACGACCTTGGGGGGGCTAATTATTAATTATAGTTTTGGAGGGGGGGGGGGAAGGGCACTCGTACCCCTCTTTACGTCCTTATCGTGGCTCTGGTGCCTCCTTTTATGTCCTCATCGCGGCTCTTAACGAGGTTTTCTCTCCCCTCGCAGGTCACCTTTGAGCCTTTCGGGGCCGCTGAGGTGAGGAAGGGGGGGGTCGGTGAGAGTTTTTGGGGTGCTCTGGGTGGGGGGGTCAGTTCCTTTTTAACCCCTCAAATCCCACCACCCCTACCAGCCGCTCCCCTCGCCACGAGAAGAAGAAGAAGATCCGCAAGTACTGGGATGTGCCCCCCCCGGGCTTCGAGCACATCACCCCCATGCAGTACAAGGCCATGCAAGGTGAGGGGGGGGACCCCCAGGACCCCCGAAACCCCCCAAAGACCTCCCAGAACCCCCCCAGACCCACAGAACCCGCCATGGTCTCCCCTGAGCATCCCTGGGACCCCCAGAGGCCCCAGGTCCTTTCTGAGCTCTCCCCCCTTATCATCCCAAGCACTCCCGGGAGCCCCCAGGGACCCCCCCAAGTGCCCCAGAGCCCCCCCAAGTGCCTCAGGGACACCCCCAGTCTCATACCTTTCCCCCAAGTCTATTAGGACCCCCCCAGACCCCCTAATCCTTCCACAGGACCCACTGAATCCATAGAAACACCCCCAAGACCCCCTAAACTCCCCCAAGAAGCCCTAAAAAACTCGCTCCAGGACCCACCCTAAGCCCCCCCAGGATCCCCTCAAGTCCTCTCAGAACCCCCTAAACTCTTCCTGTGCCCCCTCCAAACTCCCCAAGACCCCCATAAGCCTCCCCAGGATCCCCTAAACTACCCCCAGGGCCCCCAAAACCTCTCCCCAGCCTTCTCCAAACCTCCTCAGAACCCCCTAAACTCCCCCCAGGATCCCCTAAACTCCCCCCAGGGTCCCCAAAAGCTCCCCCCCGCCCCCTCCCAACCTCCTAGGATCCCCAAAATTCCTCTCAGAACCCCCTAAACTCCCCCCCCGGGCCCCCAAAAACTCCCCCCAGCCCCTTCCAAATCCCCTCAGAACCCCCTAAACCCCCCAGGAACCCCTAAACTCTCCCCCTAGGACCCCCCAAAACACCCCCCAGCCCTCTCCAAATCTCTCAGGATGCCCTAAACTCCCTCTAGGACCACGAAAACCTCTCCCCAGCCCACTCCAAACCCCCCTGGACCCCTGTAAGCTCCTCCAGGATCCCCTAAACTTCCCTCAGAACCTCCTCAGAACCCTCTAAACTCCCCCAGGATCCCCTAAACTCCCCCCCGGACCCCCTAAAACACCCCCTAGCCCCTTCCAAATCCCCCAGGACCCCCACAGGCTCCTCCAGGATCCCCTAAACTTCCCTCAGAACCTCCTCAGAACCCCCTAAACTCCCCCAGGATCTCCTAAACTCCCCCCCGGACCCCCTAAAACACCCCCTAGCCCCTTCCAAATCCCCCAGGACCCCCACAGGCTCCTCCAGGATCCCCTAAACTTCCCTCAGAACCTCCTCAGAACCCCCCAAACTCCCCCCAGCCCCTTCCAAACCCCCCTCAGAACCCCCCAAACCCCCCCAGGAACCCCCAAAACACCCCCCCCCCCCCAGACCCCATGGCCGTGCCCCCTAACCCCGGTGTGGCGCAGCGGCGGGGCAGATCCCGGCCACGGCGCTGCTGCCCACCATGACGCCGGACGGGCTGGCCGTCACCCCCACGCCGGTGCCCGTGGTCGGCAGCCAGATGACGCGGCAGGCCCGGCGCCTCTACGTGGGCAACATCCCCTTCGGCATCACCGAGGTACCGGCTTTTGGGGCCCTTGGGGACCCCCTTTCTGCCCTGCTCCTCACCTTTCTGCTTCTCTTTTTCTTCTTCCTTTTCCTCTTGGTGTTTTGGTCGCGTTTCGCTCCCTTTTCCTTCCGCTTCACTCCTCGTTCTGCTTCCATTTATCTGTCATGTTTTCCTATTTGCTCTGTTTTCACTGGTGTTTTTCTCCCTTTTCTGCTCCTTTTCTGCTCCTCTTTCACTCCTCTTTCCCTTATCTTATGCTTCCCTTTCTCCTCCTCCTTTTGCTCCTTTTTCTCTTGGTGTTTTGGTCACGTTGCGCTCCCTTTTCCTTCTGTTTCGCTCCTCATTCTGCCTCCATTTTCTTGTCATGTTTTTTTCCCTATTTGCTCACGTTTCGCTAGTGTTTTTCTCCCTTTTCTGCTCCTTTTGTACTCCTTTTCTGCTCCTCTTCCCCTCATCTTCTGCTTCCTTTTTCACTCTCCTTTCTGCTCCTCTTTTGCTCCTTTTTCTCTTGCTGTTTTGGTCGCGTTTGTCTCCCTTTTCCTTCTGTTTCGCTCCTGGTTCTGCCTCCATTTTCTGTCATGTTTTGCTCCCTATTTGCTCTCTTTTCACTGGTGTTTTTCTCCCTTTTCTGCTCCTCTTTCCCTCATCTTCTGCTTCCCTTTCTACTCCTCTTTCTGCTCCTCTTTTTGCTCCTTTTTATCTTCACGTTTTGGTCATCTTTCCCCCATTTCCCTCTCGTCTTTCCCTCCACGTTCCCCTCATCTTTCCCTCCACATTCCCCTCATCTTTCCCCCCACGTTCCCCTCATCTTTCCCTCCACGTTCCCCTCATCTTTCCCTCCACGTTCCCCTCATCTTTCCCTCCACGTTCCCCTCATCTTTCCCTCCACGTTCCCCTCATCTTTCCCTCCACGTTCCCCTCATCTTTCCCTCCACGTTCCCCTCATCTTTCCCTCCACGTTCCCCTCATCTTTCCCTCCACGTTCCCCTCATCTTTCCCTCCACGTTCCCCTCATCTTTCCCTCCACGTTCCCCTCATCTTTCCCTCCACGTTCCCCTCATCTTTCCCTCCACGTTCCCCTCATCTTTCCCTCCACGTTCCCCTCATCTTTCCCTCCACGTTCCCCTCATCTTTCCCTCCACGTTCCCCTCATCTTTCCCTCCACGTTCCCCTCATCTTTCCCTCCACGTTCCCCTCATTTTTCCCTCCACGTTCCCCTCATCTTTCCCTCCACGTTCCCCTCATCTTTCCCTCCACGTTCCCCTCATCTTTCCCTCCACGTTCCCCTCATTTCACCCCATTTTCCCCCTCATTTTTCCCTCATTTCACCCCCTTTCTCCCTCTCTCCCCCCTCAGGAGGCCATGATGGATTTCTTCAACGCTCAGATGCGCCTGGGAGGCCTCACCCAGGCCCCCGGCAACCCCGTCCTGGCCGTGCAGATCAACCAGGACAAGAACTTCGCCTTCCTGGAGGTTTGAGGAGGCCTGAGGTTTTTTTTGGGGAGGGGGGGGGTTCGCCGAGCCTTTTGGGGTTCCCCTAACCTCCTCCCAATTTTCCCCCTAACCCCAGTTCCGCTCGGTGGACGAGACCACGCAGGCCATGGCCTTCGACGGGATCATCTTCCAAGGGCAGTCGCTCAAGATCCGCCGCCCCCACGACTACCAGCCGCTGCCCGGCATGTCCGAGAACCCCTCCGTCTACGTCCCGGGTGAGGGGGGACCCCGAAACCCACCCTGAGTGCCCCAAAACCTGCCCTGAGCACCACAAAACCTGACCCAGGGGCCCCCGAGACCTCACAGGCCTGCAAAATCTGCTCTGAGAGGCCCTAAAGTCACCCCAAAGCCTTCAGCTGCTGCTCAGTGTGTCCTAGAGCCTCTCTGTCTACGTTCTGGGTGAGGAGGGACCCCAAAACCCTCCCTGAGCACCGTAAAACCTGACCCAGGGACCCCCAAGACCTCACAGGCCTGCAAAATCTGCTCTGAGAGGCCGTAAACTCACCCCTAAAGTCACCCCAAAGTCTTCAGCTGGTGCTAAGGGTGTCCTAGAGCCTCTCTGTCTACCTTCTGGGTGAGGGGGGACCCCAAAACCTGCCCTGAGCACCCCAAAACCTGACCCAGGGACCCCCGAGACCTCACAGGCCTGCAAAATCTGCTCTGAGAGGCCCTAAAGTCACCCCTAAAGTCACCCCAAAGTCTTCAGCTGGTGCTAAGGGTGTCCTAGAGCGTCTCTGTCTGTGTTCTGGGTGAGGGGGGACCCCAAAACCCTCCCTGAGCACCATAAAACCTGACCCAGGGGCCTCCAAAACTCCCCAGGCCTACAAAATCTCCTCTGAGAGGCCCTAAAGTCCTCCCAAAGCCTTCAGCTGCTGCTCAGTGTGTCCTAGAGCTTCTTTGACTATGTTCTGGGTGAGGGGGATCCCCGAAACCCACCCTGGGCACCCCAAAACCTGCCCCGAGCACCACAAAACCTGACCCAGGGGCCCCCAAGACCTCACAGGCCTGCAAAATCTGCTCTGAGAGGCCCTAAAGTCAGCCCTAAAGTCACCCCAAAGCCTTCAGCTGCTGCTCAGTGTGTCCTAGAGCTTCTTTGACTATGTTCTGGGTGAGGGGGAACCCCGAAACCCACCCTGGGCACCCCAAAACCTGACCCAGGGACCCCCAAGACCTCACAGGCCTGCAAAATCCGCTCTGAGAGCCCCTAAAGTCAGCCCTAAAGTCACCCCAAAGCCTTCAGCTGCTGCTCAGTGTGTCCTAGAGCGTCTCTGTCTACCTTCTGGGTGAGGGGGGACCCCAAAACCCGCCCTGAGCACCCTAAGCCCCCCAAAAGCTGCTCTATGCCCTCAGGGCCTCCCAAGCCCTTCCCAGGACACCCTGAACCCCCTAAATCCCCTGAGCTGCCCCCCCCAGCGGCTCTGGGGGTGCACAGGTCGATGTTGGGGGGCTCTGGGGGGGGCTCAGGGAGGTTTTGGGGCGCTGGGCCCCCCCCCCATTTACCCCCTTTTTCCCCCCACAAGGTGTCGTCTCCACGGTGGTGCCCGACTCCGCCCACAAGCTCTTCATCGGGGGCCTCCCTAATTACCTTAACGACGATCAGGTACTGGGCTGGGTGGAGGACACCCCAAAACCTCCCGCTGACCCCCCAAATCTCAAGGGGTTGGGGGGACAGCCCCATTTCCCCCCTTCCCCCCCCCCCCCCCCTTAGGGCCTTGTGGGAATCAATAGGGATAGAAATGGGGGTTTGGGGGGAGGGTCCCACTTTTGGGGTGTTTTCTCTGCTTTTTGGGGGTTCTCTCTGCTTTTGGGGTGTCTCTGCTTTTAGGGAGGAGCTTCCTGCTTTTGGGGGCTCAAAGTTTGGGGGGGGGGGAGTCCCTAATTTTGAGGGAAATCCCTGGTTTTTTGGGGGTTTCCCCTTGTTCCGTGAGGCGTTTCCCTCAGGGTTTTTTTTGAGGGGGAATCCCTCGGTTTTTGGGGTGTTGCTCAGTTTTTAGGGTTTGTTCTTCCTTTTTGGGGTGTTCCCTGGTCTTGGGGGTGTCCCTGACTTTTGGGGTGTCCTTATTTTTAGAAAAATCCCCAATTTTGAGGCAAATCCCTGATTTTTGGGGGTTTCCTTGTCCTCTGAGGCCTTTCCCTGATTCTTTGAGCCGTTTCCCTCAATCTTTATGGATTTCCCTGATTTTTTTGGGGTGTTCCTCAGTTTTGAGGGTTTTCTTCTTCATTTTTGGGGTGTCCTCTGGTCTTGGGGGTGTTCCCCGATTTCAGGGTGTCCCTAATTTTAGTGAAATCCCTAATTTTGAGGCAAATCCCTGATTTTTTGGGGTTTTCCTTGTTCTCTGAGGCCTTTCCCTTTGTTGTTTGAGCCATTTCCCTCAATCTTTATGGATTTCCCTAATTTTTTGGGGGTGTTCCTCACTTTTGGGGGTTTCTTCTTCATATTGGGGTGTTCCCTGGTCTTGAGCGTGTTCCCCGATTTTGGGGTGTCCCTAAATTTTAGTGAAATCCCTAATTTTGAGGCAAATCCCTGATTTTTTGGGGTTTTCCTTGTCCTCTGAGGCCTTTCCCTGGTTCTCTGAGGCGTTTCCCTTGATTTTTATGGGGTTCCCTGATTTTTTTGGGGTGTTCCCCAGTTTTCTGGGCTTTGTTCTTCATTTTTGGAGTGTCCCCTGCTCTTGGTGATTTTGGGGTGTCCCTAAATTTTAGTGAAATCCCTAATTTTGAGGCAAATCCCTGATTTTGGGGGGTTTTCCTTGTCCTCTGAGGCTTTTCCCTGGTTCTCTGAGGCACCTCCTGCTTTCGGGGTCACTCCCTCCTTTTCCCGAGGGGTCCCCTGGGCTTTGGGGGGGTTGTTGGTGCTCTGGGGGGGTCCCCACTTTTCAGGGGGGTCCCCAAATCCTTCCTTTTTCTCTTCCCCCCCTCAAGGTGAAGGAGCTGCTGACGTCGTTCGGGCCCCTCAAGGCCTTCAACCTGGTGAAGGACAGTGCCACAGGCCTGTCCAAGGGTTACGCCTTCTGCGAGTACGTGGACATCAACGTCACCGACCAGGTAACCCCCTGAACCCCACGGGAACCCCAAAAACTCGGGGGGACCCCAAAAACCCCGAGGGGACCCCGAAAACTCACACTCCCCCCACTCCTGCCTCTCCCCGGGGCCTGTTTGGGACCCGAATCAACTCCAAATCCACCCAAAATCCATCCTGGAGGCGCTGGGGAGGGTTAGGGATCCCCTAAATGGGCTTGGGGACCCCAAAAAGCAACCAGGGTCCCCCCAGATCTCATGGGGACCCCGAAACCTTCTCTCTTCCCACCCCAAGCCCTTCCAGGCCCTGTTGGAGGTTGGTTGTGCCCCAAAACTCCCCGAAATCCACTCAAAATCAGCCCCAAACCCATTCTGGAGGTGCTGGGGAGGGTTGGGGATCCCCCCGAGCAGACTTGGGGACCCCAAAAAGCAACCAGGCTCCCCCCAGATCTCATGGGAGCCCCAAAACCTTCTCTCTTCCTACCCCAAGCCCTTCCAGGCCCTGTTGGGGGTTGGTTGTGCCCCAAAACTCCCCGAAATCCACTCAAAATCAGCCCCAAACCCATTCTGGAGGTGCTGGGGAGGGTTGGGGATCCCCCCAAGCAGACTTGGGGACCCCAAAAAGCAACCAGGGTCCCCCCAGATCTCATGGGGACCCCAAAACCTTCTCTCTTCCCACCCCAAGCCCTTCCAGGCCCTGTTGGGGGTTGGTTGTGCCCCAAAACTCCCCGAAATCCACTCAGAATCAGCCCCAAACCCATTTTTTTGGGGGGGATGGGGTCTGGGGGGAGTTGGGGACCCCCCCAAACTGATTCGGGGTCCCCCCTGCCAGGCGATTGCAGGCCTGAACGGGATGCAGCTCGGGGACAAGAAGCTGCTGGTGCAGAGGGCGAGCGTGGGGGCCAAGAACGCCACCCTGGTCAGTTTTGGGGGGGGCTTGGGGGGGGGTTTTGGGGGGCATGGGGTGCTGCTGGGGGCTTGAGGGGGGTCTTGGGGGTTTGGGGGGGTCTTGGGGGGCTCATGGGGGTTTGGGGGAGCTGCTGGAGGGCTTGAGGGGCTAAAGATGTGACCTTGGTGAGTGGAGGGGGGAGGCCTGGGGAGGTGCCTTGAGGAGGTTGGGGGGCAGGTTGTGGGTTTGGGGGGTCAGGGGGGCAGTTGTGGGGTCAGGGGGGCAGTTGTGGGGTCAGGGGGGCAGTTGTTGAGATTCTCCGTGAAGATTGTTGAGGTTCTCCATGAAGATTGTTGAGGTTCTCCATGAAGATTGTTGAGATTCTCCGTGAAGATTGTTGAGGTTCTCTTTTGATGAGATTGAGGTTCTCCATGAAGATGGTTGAGGTTCTTTTTGGAGATTAAGGTTCTCCGTGATGAGGTTGAGCTTCTCCGTGAAGGTTTTTGAGCTTCTCCAGGTTTTCCGTGATGTTTGTTGAGCTTCTCCTTGGAGACTAAGGTTCTCCAAGATGAGGTTGAGCTTCTCGATGGTCATTGAGCTTCTCCGTGATGAGGTCGAGCTTCTCCGTGAAGGTTTTTGAGTTTCTCCAGGTTCTCCATGAAGGTTGTTGAGGATCTTCTTGGAGATTAATGTTCTCCATGATGAGATTGAGCTTCTCCGTGATGAGACTGAGGTTCTCCATGGTGAAGTTGAGCTTCTCCATGAAGGTTTCTGAGCTTCTTCAGTTTCTCCATGAAGGTTGTTGAGGTTCTCCTTGGAGATTAAGGTTCTCCATGATGAGGTTGAGCTTCTCCATGAAGGTTTCTGAGCTTCTTCAGTTTCTCCATGAAGGTTGTTGAGGTTCTCCTTGGAGATTAAGGTTCTCCATGATGAGATTGAGCTTCTCCATGATGAGGTTGAGCTTCTCCATGAAGGTTTCTGAGCTTCTCCAGTTTCTCCATGAAGGTTGTTGAGGTTCTTCTTGGAGATTAAGGTTCTGCATGATGAGATTGAGCTTCTCCATGAAGGTTGTTGAGCTTCTCCAGTTTCTCCACGAAGGTTGTTGAGCTGCTTCTTGGAGATTAAGGTTCTCCATGAAGGTTGTTGAGGTTCTTCTTGGAGATTAGGGTTCTCCACGATGAGGTTGAGCTTCTCCACGATGAGGTTGAGCTTCTCTATGGTTGTTGAGCTTCTCCAGCTTCTCCATGAAGGTTGTTGAGCTTCTCCTTCAAGATTCACGTTCTCGTTGATGAGATTGAGGTTCTCTGTGAAGGTTGTTGAGCTTCTCCAGGTTCTCCTTGAAGGTTTTTGAGCTGCTTCTTGGAGATGAAGGTTCTCCATGATGAGATTGAGCTTCTCTATGGTCGTTGAGCTTCTCTATGGTCGTTGAGCTTCTCTATGGCCTTTGAGCTTTTCCATGATGATTTTTGAGCTTCTGCAGTTTCTCTGTGAAGTTTGTTGAGGTTCTTCTTGGAGATTAGGGTTCTCCACGATGAGATTGAGCTTCTCCACGATGAGGTTGAGCTTCTCTATGGTTGTTGAGCTTCTCCATGGTGAGGTTGAGCTTCTCCGTGAAGGTTTTTGACCTTCTTCTTGGAGGTTAAGGTTCTCCATGAAGTTTGTTGAGGTTCTTCTTGGAGATTAAAGTCCAATGACCTCCATGATGAGGTTGAGGTTCTCCATGACGAGATTGAGCTTCTTCGTGAAGGTTGTTGAGCTTTTGCAGGTTTTCTATGATGAGACCGAGGTTCTCCACGGATGAGGTTGAGCTTCTCCATGAAGGTTTCTGAGTTTCTCCGTGAAGGTGGTTGAGCTTTTCCAGGTTTTCTATGATGAGACCGAGGTTCTCCATGATGAGGTTGAGCTTCTCCATGAAGGTTTCTGAGCTTCTCCAGTTTCTCCATGAAGGTTGTTGAGGCTCTTCTTGGAGATTAAGGTTCTGCATGATGAGATTGAGCTTCTCCATGATGAGGTTGAGCTTCTCCATGAAGGTTGTTGAGCTTCTCCAGTTTTTCCATGAAGGTTGTTGAGGTTCTTCTTGGAGATTAAAGTTCTCCATGATGAGATTGAGCTTCTCCATGAAGGTTTCTGAGCTTCTCCAGTTTCTTCATAAAGGTTGTTGAGCTTCTCCAGGTTCTCCATGAAGGTTGTTGAGGTTCTTCTTGGAGATTAAGGTTCTTCGTGATGAGATTGAGGTTCTCCTTGGAGGTTAAGCTTCTCCATGATGAGACTGACCTTCTCCACGAAGGTTTTTGACCTTCTCCGTGGGGTCTGTGGTCCCCGTGGCCACCTCCTCACTCTCCTTTCCCCCCCCACCCCCCCCCCATCTCCCAGAGCACCATCAACCAGACGCCGGTGACGCTGCAGGTGCCGGGGCTGGTGAGCTCGCAGGTGCAGGTGGGCGGCCACCCCACCGAGGTGCTCTGCCTGATGAACATGGTGCTGCCCGAGGAGCTGCTGGACGACGAGGAGTACGAGGAGATCGTGGAGGACGTGCGCGACGAGTGCGGCAAGTACGGCCTCGTCAAGTCCATCGAGATCCCCCGGCCCGTCGACGGCGTCGAGGTGCCCGGATGCGGCAAGGTCAGACCCCCCCCCCGAGTGTGCGGAGAGGGACCCCAAAGTGTGGGGAGAGAGACCCCAAAGTGTGAGGGGAGAGACCCCAAAGTGTGAGGGGAGAGACCCCAAAGTGTGAGGGGAGAGACCTTAAAGATTGAGGGGAGAGACCTTAAAGTGTGAGGGGAGAGACCTTAAAGTGTGAGGGGAGAGACCCCAAGTGTGGGGAGAGAGACCTTAAAGTTTGAGGGGAGAGACCCCAAAGTGTGAGGAGAGAGACCCCAAAGATTGAGGGGAGAGACCTTAAAGATTGAGGGGAGAGACCTTAAAGTGTGAGGGGAGAGACCCCAAGTGTGGGGAGAGAGACCTTAAAGTTTGAGGGGAGAGACCCCAAAGTGTGAGGAGAGAGACCCCAAAGTGTGGGGAGAGAGACCCCAAAGATCGAGGGGAGAGGGCTCTAAGTGTAGGGAGAGAGGCCCCGAAGTGAGGGGAGAGAGACCCCAAAGTTTGAGTGGAGAGACTGGAGTGTGGGGAGTGAGGCCCCAGAGTTTGAGGGGAGAGACCCCAAAGTGTGAGGAGAGAGACTCTGAAGTGTGGGGAGAGAGACCTTAAAGTTTGAGGGGAGAGACCCCAAAGTGTGGGGAGAGAGACCCCAAAGATCGAGGGGAGAGACCCCAAAGTGTGGGGAGTGAGGCCCCAGAGTTTGAGGGGAGAGACCCCAAAGTGTGAGGAGAGAGACCCCAAAGATTGAGGGGAGAGACCTTAAAGTGTGAGGGGAGAGACCCCAAGTGTGGGGAGAGAGACCTTAAAGTTTGAGGGGAGAGACCCCAAAGTGTGAGGGGAGAGACCCCAAAGTGTGAGGAGAGAGACCCCAAAGATTGAGGGGAGAGACCTTAAAGTGTGAGGGGAGAGACCCCAAGTGTGGGGAGAGAGACCTTAAAGTTTGAGGGGAGAGACCCCAAGTGTGGGGAGAGAGACCTTAAAGTTTGAGGGGAGAGACCCCAAGTGTGGGGAGTGAGGCCCCAGAGTTTGAGGAGAGAGACCTTAAAGTTTGAGGGGAGAGCCCAAAGTGTGGGGAGAGAGACACCAAAGATTGAGGGGAGAGACCTTAAAGTATGGGGAGAGAGACCCCTGAGATGTGGGGCAAGACCTCTAAGTTTGAGAGGAGAGGCCTCAAAGATTGAGGGGAGAGACCTTAAAGTGTGGGGAGAGAGACCTTAAAGTTTGAGGGGAGAGACCCCAAAGTGTGGGGAGTGAGGCCCCAGAGTTTGAGGGGAGAGACCCCAAAGTGTGAGGAGAGAGACTCTGAAGTGTGAGGAGAGAGACACCAAAGATTGAGGGGAGAGACCTTAAAGTATGAGGAGAGAGACATGAGTGTGGGGAGAGAGACCCCTGAGATGTGGGGCAAGACCTCTAAGTTTGAGAGGAGAGGCCCCAAAGTGTGGGGAGAGAGGCCTCAAAGATTGAGGGGAGAGACCTTAAAGTGTGGGGAGAGAGGCCCCAAAGTTTGAGGGGAGAGACCCCAAAGTGTGAGGAGTGAGGCCCCAGAGTTTTAGGGGAGAGACCCCAAAGTGTGGGGAGAGAGACCTTAAAGTGTGGGGAGAGAGGACCCAAAGTATGGGGAGAGAGACCCCAAAGACTGAGGGGAGAGACCTTAAAGGGTGAGGAGAGGAACCCCAAAGATTGAGGGGAGAGACCTGAGTGTGGGGAGTGAGGCCCCAGAGTTTGAGGGGAGAGACCCCAAAGTGTGGGGAGAGAGACCTCAAAGCTTGAGGAGAGAGAGCCCCAAGTGTGGGGAGAGAGAGCTCAAAGTGTAAGTCGAGAGGCCCCAAAGTGAGGGGAGAGAGACCCCAAAGATTGAGGGGAGAGACCTGAGTGTGGGGAGAGAGACCCCAAAGTTTAAGGGGAGAGACCTCTAAGTGTGGGGAAGGCCCCCTTCCCCCCCCCTCCCCAAACTCCCTTTCTTCTTCCCAAAATCCCCCTTTTTCGCCCCTGAATCTCCATTTTACTCCTCCAAATCCCCCTTTTTCCCACCAAACCCCCTTTTTCCCCCCCAAACCCCCTTTCTTCTTCCCCAAATCTCCATTTTTCCCCTCCTGACTCCCCTTCCCCCCAATCTCCATTTTGTCCCCCAAACCCCCTTTGCTCTCCCCAAATCCCCCTTTTCCCCCCAACCCGTTTTCCCCTCACTCCCCCTTTTTACCCCCAAACCCCCATTTCATCCCTCCAAATCCCCATTTTCCCCCCAAAACTCCATTTTTCCCCCAAACCCCCTTTTCCCCAAAAACTCCATTTTTCCCCCAAACCCCCTTTTCCCCAACCCCCTTTTCTTCTCCCCCAAACCTCCATTTTCCACCCCAAACCCCCTTTTTCGCCCCTAAACCTCCATTTTAACTCTCTAAATCCCCCTTTCCCCCCCCAAACCTCCCTTTCCCCCCCAACCTCCCTTTTCCCCCCAAACCCCCATTTCTTCTTCCCCAAATCTCCCTTTTCCCCCCAAACCCCCTTTCCCCCCCCCCAAACCCCTCATTTTCCCTCCCAAACCTCCTTTTTCCCCAGATCTCCATTTTAACCCTCTAAATCCCCCTTGTTCCCCCCCCCAAATCTCCATTTTCCCCCCCAAAATCTCCATTTTAACCCCCTAAATCCCCGGTTTTCCCCCCCCCTGACCCCCCATTTCTCGTGCCCCCCCAGATCTTCGTGGAGTTCACCTCGGTGTTCGACTGCCAGAAGGCCATGCAGGGGCTGACAGGCCGCAAGTTCGCCAACCGCGTGGTGGTCACCAAGTACTGCGACCCCGACTCCTACCACCGCCGCGACTTCTGGTAGCGCCGACACCCCCAAAACCCCACCTCCCCGAACCCCCCAAAAACCCCAACCCCCTCCCCCTCCCTCCCCAACCTCCTCCTTCCATATTTTTTTTTTTTCAGTTCTTCTCCATCATTCCCTCTTCCCCCCCAAGTGCTGTTTCTCCTCCTCGTAGCGCTCTCTCCCCCTCCCCCCTCAGCCAAAATGGGGGTCACCCCCCACCCCCGAACCCCCTCCCTGGGTCAGAAGGAGTTGGGGACCCTCCCCTCACCCCCCTCCCCCACCCCCTAAAGTCCTGCGGATCTCCCTCTCTACTCAATTAAATGATTTTTCCAATTAGCCGGAGTCTGTGTCTCATTTTTGGGGGTGAAGGGGGAGGAGCCTGGAGGTTGGGGGTTCCTGCCTCCATTTTGGGGGGGAAGGGGGAGGTTGGGGGTTCCCTCTGGGTTGGGAGTTCCCTATGGATTGGGGGGTTCTGTTCTCTCTTTTGGGGTTCTCTTGGGTTCGGGGGTTCCCTATGGGTTGGGGGCTCCCTCCTCCATTTTGGGGTCCTCCTCCGGGCTGGGGGTTCTCTATGGATTGGAGGTTCCTGCCTCCGTTTTGGGGTCCCTCTGGGTTAGAGTTCCCTGTGGTTTGGGGTCTCCCTCCTCCATTTTGGGGTCTCTTTGGGTT
>JAUMJK010002091.1:0-75808 GCA_033558105.1 Coccyzus lansbergi
GGTGACGCAGCCCTTGTCCTTGTCCCTGTCCCTGTCCCTGAGCCGCTGTCGCTGTCGCCGCCGCCGAGGGAAGGAGTCGGTGATGCGGGAGGGACGCATGGGGACACCCGGACCTGCCCGGACAAGCGACATTGGGAGGAGGGGGGGGGGGGGGGCGGGGACACATATAGACACACCCCCTGGTTAGTGTCACACCCCCCCTGGTTAGTATCACCTCCCCTTCCCTGTTAATGTCACACCATTTCCCGGTTAGTGTCACCCCCTCTGGTTAGTGTCACCCCCTCTGGTTAGTGTCACATCCCCTGGTTAGTGTCACCCCCTCTGGTTAGCGTCACCTCCCCTGGTTAGTATCACCTCCCCTTCCCTGTTAATGTCACATCATTTCCCGGTTAGTGTCACCCCCTCTGGTTAGTGTCACACCCCCTGGTTAGTGTCACACACCTCTCGTTAGTGTCACGCCCTCTGGTTAATGTCACACACCCCAGTTAGTGTCACACACCTCTGGTTAGTGTCACCCGCTCTGGTTAGTGTCACACCCCCTGGTTAGTGTCACCTCCCCTGGTTAGTGTCAACCCCCCTGGTTAGTGTCACACTCCCTGGTTAGTGTCACTTCCCCTGGTTAGTGTCACACCCCCTGGTTAGTGTCACACACCTCTGGTTAGTGTCACGCCCTCTGGTTAATGTCACACACCCCAGTTAGTGTCACACACCTCTGGTTAGTGTCACCTCCCCTGGTTAATGTCACACACCTCTGGTTAGTGTCATCCCCTCTGGTTAGTGTCACCTCCCCTTCTCTGTTAATGTCACACCCTTTCCCAGTTAGTGTCACACACCTCTGGTTAGTGTCACCCGCTCTGGTTAGTGTCACGTCCCCTGGTTAGTGTCACTTCCTCTGGTTAGTGTCACCTCTCCTGGTTAGTGTCACACACCCCGGTTAGTGTCACACACCTCTGGTTAGTGTCACCTCCCCTGGTTAGTGTCACCTCCCCTGGTTAGTGTCACACACCTCTGGTTAGTGTCACGCCCTCTGGTTAATGTCACACACCCCAGTTAGTGTCACACACCTCTGGTTAGTGTCACCTCCCCTGGTTAATGTCACACACCTCTGGTTAGTGTCATCCCCTCTGTTTAGTGTCACCTCCCCTTCTCTGTTAATGTCACACCCTTTCCCAGTTAGTGTCACACACCTCTGGTTAGTGTCACCCACCCTGGTTAGTGTCACACCCCCTGGTTAGTGTCACACCCCCTGGTTAGTGTCACCTCCCCTGGTTAGTGTCACACACCCCGGTTAGTGTCACACACCTCTGGTTAGTGTCACACTCCCTGGTTAGTGTCACTTCTTCTGGTTAGTGTCGCCTCTCCTGGTTAGTGTCACCTCCCCTGGTTAGTGTCACACTCCCTGGTTAGTGTCACTTCTTCTGGTTAGTGTCACCTCTCCTGGTTAGTGTCACCTCTCCTGGTTAATGTCACACCCCCCGGTTAGTGTCACACTCCCTGGTTAGTGTCACACCCCCTGGTTAGTGTCACACACCTCTGGTTAGTGTCACACTCCCTGGTTAGTGTCACTTCTTCTGGTTAGTGTCACCTCTCCTGGTTAGTGTCACCTCTCCTGGTTAATGTCACACACCCCGGTTAGTGTCACACACCTCTGGTTAGTGTCACACTCCCTGGTTAGTGTCACCTCCCCTGGTTAGTGTCACACTCCCTGGTTAGTGTCACACCCCCTGGTTAGTGTCACCTCCCCTGGTTAGTGCCACCCCCCACGGTTAGTGTCGCCTCTCCTGGTTAGTGTCACCTCCCCTTCCCTGTTAATGTCACACCCTTTCCCTGTTAGTGTCACTCCCTCTGGTTACTGGCATCCCCCCCAGCCTGTGTGTCCCCCCACTCCCTGGTTAGTGTCACCCATCCCCGTTAGTGTCACCCCCACCCCCCAAGCAGTGTCACCTCCCCTGCTCCGTGTCACTCACCCCAGGCATGTTGCCACCCACCATGGTCACCCCCACCTTTGCTGTCACCCCCTCTTTGGGCACTGTTACCACTCCCCCACTACTGTCACCACCCCCCCCACTACTGTCACCATCTTGCCTGGCTGCTGTCACCCCCCTGTCCCCCTCATCCTGGCCTCTGTCACCCCCCCTGTCCCCCGTCCCCATCACCATAGCCCCCATCACCCCAGTGTCCCCATCACCCCCTGTCCCCACCCCTGTGGCCTCTGTCACAGCCCCCCCATCCCTATCACCGTGGCCTTTGTCATCCCCCCTGTCCCCATCTTCCCTCTGTCCCCATCACCGTGGTCTCTGTCACCCCTCATTGTCCCTATCCCCTTGTCTCCATCACTCCCCTGTCCCCATCACTGTGGCCTCTGTCACACCCCTGTCCCCATCACACCCCTGTCCCCATCAGCCCCTATCCCCACCCCTGTGGCCTCTGTCACCCCCTTGTCCCCATCACCCCCCTGTCCCCATCACTATGACCACTGTCACCCCCCTGTCCCTGTGTCCCCCCCATGGGCCGTCACCCAGGCCGTGACTCACGCTGTGTCACTGTCACCCTTTGCCCCTCACTCTGTCACCCGTGGGTGCTGTGCCCGCCTGTCCCCCCAGTCCCAGCCGCGGTGACACCGTCCCCTGGGTGACACAGCAGGTGCCACCACTGGGGCTGCTTTGCCTGTGGCTTTTCAGCCACCCTGGGGGGACTAAGAATAGAGACAAGTCCTAGCACAGGGGACAGGGTGGCTCCTTGGGGACACAGCTGTGCTTTGGTGGTGACACCACCAGGCTGGGTCACAGCTGTAACGGTCGGTGCTGGCGCGAGGCACAACCCCAGAGCAGCCATCAGAGAGTCCACACTGCGCTATCGGTTGGGTTTGGGCTTCTCCTTTGTCCCACAGGGTGAGGACATCGTTGTCCCAGGGAGGGGACAGGGGACACTCGTGGTACTGTGGGGACATCAATGGCTTGGGGAGGGCATCCATGACCTGGTGGGGACATCACAGTCCTGGAGAGGGGACCCATGGCCTGGTGGGGACATCATAGCCCTGGAGAGGTGACCCGTGGTCTGGTGGGGACATTGTTGGCTTGGAGATGACACCAGGGACTTGTGGGGACATCACTATCTTGGAGAGAGAACCAGGACTCGTGGTCTGGTGGGGACATCACTGGCTTGGGGATGACACCAGGGACTCGTGGGGACATTGGTGGCTTGGGGATGGCACCAGGGACTTGTGGCCTGGTGGGGACATCACTGACTTGGGGAGGGGACCAGGGACTTGTGGGGACATCACTGGTTTGGGGATGGCAACAGGGACTCATGGGGACATCTCCAGCTTGGGGATGGCACCAGGGACTCATGGTCTGGTGGGGACATCGTTGGCTTGGGGACGGCACCAGGGACTTGTGGTCTGGTGAGGACATGTGGAGACAGTTGGGGACATCATTGGCTTCGGGATGGGGCCAGGGACTCATGAGGACATCGTTGGCTTGGAGAGGGCACCAGGGACTCATGGTCTGGTGAGGACATCGTTGGCTTGGAGAAGGCACCAGCCACTTGTGGTCTGGTGGGGACATTGTTGGCTTGGAGAGGACACCTAAGATGAAGAGGAGGAAACCCATGTTGTGGTGAGGAGACCCATGTTGTGTTGAGAACATTCCTGGCCTGGGGAGGTGCCCAAGGCCCCTCTGGTGACACGCGTGTCCCCGTGGCGCGTCCGGTGGGCTCAGGGCACAGGCTGGCTCAGGTCGGGGTTGTGCAGGATGAAGCGGCACAGGCCGGGCAGGCGCTGGTAGCCCAGTCCCTCCTGCAGACGCTGCATGGGGACGTTGCCCGTGGCCGTGTGGCCGAAGGAGGGGAAGCCGCGGGCATGCATCCTCCGCGCCGTGATGGCCAAGGCGGCTCGCATGTAGCCGTGGCGCCGGTGGGCGCGCAGGGTGTAACCGTGGGCCCCGGTGCCGAAGTGGTCGGTGAGGACCCAGCAGACGGGGTGCAGGGCCTCATCCTGGAGGCAGAGCTGGGGCAGGCGGCTCAGCGTCTCCGCCAGGTACTGGCGGCTTCGCGGGTTCCCCCCGTAAGGCCACGTCTCCGCCAGCAGCTCCGCGTGCGCCACGCTCAGCGAGCCCAGGCGGATGGTGGGGGGCAGCCTGCGGAGATTGGGGGGGGTCAGCGGGATATGGGGGGGGTTGTGGGGGTGCTGAGCGGGGCGGGAGGGACGTGGGGCGCTCACTGTGGCTCGGGGATGGAGCCAGGGTTGGGGTGCAGGTAGGTGTAGAACTCGGAGATGTCCAGCTTGACGCCCTTGGTGGCCGCCAGCTCCTGCGAGGCGGTAGCCACACCGTCCTGCAGGCCTGGGGGGGCAGCGGAGTTGAGGGGGGTGTGATTCCCCAGCACCCCCATTCCTCACCTGGTGCCCAGTGCTCCCAGTGCCTCCCAGTCACTCACTCCAGTATCACCAACACCTCTCTCCTATGTCCCACATTCCCAACATACCCAACTCCCATCCCCAGTGTGCACGACCCCTGCTCCCAGTGCCTCCCGGTGCCTCCCAGCACCTCCCAGTGCCTCCCAGCACCTCCCAGCGCCTCCCAGTGCCTCCCAGTCCCTCACTCCAGCATCACCAACATCTCTCTCCTATGTCCCAAGCTCCCAACATGCCCAACTCCCATCCCCAGTGTACAAGACCCCTGCTCCCATTGCCTCCCAGTGCCTCCCAGCACCTCCCAGCGCCTCCCAGTGCCTCCCAGTCCCTCACTCCAGCATCACCAACATCTCTCTCCTATGTCCCAAGCTCCCAACATGCCCGATTCCCATCCCCAGTGCGCATGACCCCTACTCCCAGTGACCCCAGTGCCTCCTAGTGCCCCTCAGCACCTCCCAGCACCTCCCAGTGCTTCCCAGCACCTCCCAGTGCCTCTCAGTCCCTCACTCCAGTATCACCAACATCTCTCTCCTATGTCCCACACTCCCAACATGCTCAACTCCCATCCCCAGCGTGCATGACCCCTGCTCCCAGTGCTCCCAGTGCCTCTCAGTGCACCCCAGTGACCCTCAGCACCTCCCAGCGCCTCCCAGTGCCTCCCAGCGCCTCCCAGTCCCTCAATCCAGTATCACCAACATCTCTCTCCTACGTCCCACACTCCCAAAGTACCCAACTCCCATCCCCAGAATGCAAAAATGCAGAACCCCTGCTCCCATTGCCTCCCAGTGCCCCCCAGCTCCTCCCAGTTCCTCCCAGTGCCTCCCAATCCCTTACACCAGTGCCTCCCAGCCCCTCACTCCAGTATCACCAACATCTCTCTCCTATGTCCCAAGCTCCCAACATGCCCAACTCCCATCCCCAGTGTACAAGACCCCTGCTCCCATTGCCTCCCAGTGCCCCCCAGTGCCTCCCAGTCCCTTCCACCAGTGCCTCCCAGTCCCTCATTCCAGTATCACCAACATCTCTCTCCTATGTCCCACGCTCCCAACATGCCCAACTCCCATCCCCAGTGCACATGACCCCTACTCCCAGTGACCCCAGTGCCTCCTAGTGCCCCTCAGCACCTCCCAGCACCTCCCAGTGCTTCCCAGCACCTCCCAGTGCCTCTCAGTCCCTCACTCCAGTATCACCAACATCTCTCCCCCACGTCCCACACTCCCAACATGCCCAACTCCCATACCCAGCATGCATGACCCCTACTCCCATTGCCTCCCAGTGCATCCCAGTGCCTCCCAGTGCATCCCAGTGCCCGGGCACCGATGATGTGGAAGGCCGAGTCCCAGCGGAGGCAGCCAGGGGTGTCCAGCAGCGCTCGGTAGGCACTGAGGTCGCGGTAGAAGGCGGCTTGCATGTTCCTGTAGGAATCATCCACCGGCATCTGGGGGACACCCATGGGTGACGGAGCCCCCAGGACACCGTGACCCCCAACCCCCACCCAATGTCCCCTCCAGCCACCTCTCCGCTCTGTCGCGCCAACACGGCACCGAAGTCGGGCCACGCGTCCACGGCCACCTCCATCTCGCCAGGGTTCCCCCGGTTGATGTGCATCACCGCCCCGTACACCTGGGGGAAAGGGGTCACACCTGGCAGGGGGGGGCAGGTGTGGGTGCAGGGGGGCAGGTATGGGTGTGAGGGGGAGATATGGGTGTGAGGGGGAGATATGGGTGTGAGGGGGAAATATAGGTGTGAGGGGGTAGGTATGGGTGCAAGGAGGGGCAGATATGGGTGCAGGGGGGGCAGATATGGGTGTGAGGGGCAGATATGAGTGTGAGGGGGGCAGGTATGGATGCAGGGGGGCAGATGTGGGTGCGAGGGGGCAACTCTGGGTTCAGTGGGGCAGATATGGCCATGGAGGGGCAGCTCTGGGTCCCTGGTGGGGGTGACAATGGGGTCCCTAGCAGGGGTGACAGTGGGGTCCCTGGTGGGGGTGACAATGGGGTCCCTGGTGAGGGTGACAGTGGGGTCCTGGGTGGGGGTGACAGTGGGGTCCCTAGCAGGTGTGACAGTGGGGTCCTTGGTGGGGGTGGCAGTGGAGTCCCTGATAAGGGTGACAGTGGGGTCCCTGGTGGGGGTGACAGTGGGGTCCCTGGTGAGGGTGACAGTGGTGTCCCTGGTGAGGGTGACAGTGGGGTTCCTGGTGGGGGTGACAAAGGGGTCCCTAGCAGGTGTGACAGTGGGGTCCTTAGTAGGGGTGACAGCAGGGTCCTTGGTGGAGGTGGCAGTGGGGTCCTGGTCAGGGGTGACAGTGGGGTCCTTAGTAGGGGTGACAGCAGAGTCCTTGGTGGAGGTGGCAGTGGGGTCCTGGGCAGAGGTGACAGTGGAGTCCCTGGTGGGGGTGACAATGGGGATCCTAGCAGGGGTGACAATGGGGTTCCTAGTGGGGATGACAGCAGGGTCCCTGTCACCGGCAGCGAGAGTGGGAGGCTCTTCCTCAGCGCGGCCTCCAGGCTCTGCAGCTTGGCTGGACACGTCAGGATCTGCATGGTCCTGCCGAGACACCCCACAGTGACATGGGGACAGAACCCCCCATGTCCCCATCCCTGTCCCCATCCCATCCCATCCCCGCACTCACCTCACACCGGATGGGCGTCCTGGGGGGCTGTGGGGCAGGAGGTGACACCAGCAGGTCCCTGCTGCTGTGGGGTTGGTGGTGACGCTGGTGGGGCCCAGGGTGCCACGTGCTGTCACGGGCCAGCGAGTGTCCCCTGCCTGGGGGGCAGTGGGCAGGGTCCATCCCGCGTGCTGGGGTGGGCACTCAACTGGGACAGCCGGACCCAGAGGGTCACCATGTGCCACAATGATCCATGGGGTCACCACATGCTGCATGGATCCAAGGGGTTATCATGTGCCACACAGACTCATGGGGTCACCATGTGCCAAATGGATCCAAAGGATCACCATGTGCCGCATGGATCCATTGGGTCACCATGTGCCACACACATCCATGGGGTCACCACGTGCCACACGGATCCATGGGGTCACCACGTGCCACACAGATCCAGGGGGTCACCTTGTGCCTCACAGATCCTTGTTATCGCCATGTGCCCCACAGATCCTCAAGGTCACCATGTGCCCCACGGATCCTTGATGTTCCCTGGTGCCCCATGGATTCTTGGTGTCACCATGATCTCAATGGATCCTGTGTCACCATGAGCTCAATGGATCCTCAGTGTCACCATGTGCCCCATGGATCCTCAAGGTCACCATGTGCCCCACGGATCCTTGATGTTCCCACAGGCCTAACAGATTCTTAGTGTCACTATGTGCCCCATGGATTCTCAGGGTCACTGTGTGCCCCACAGATCCTCAAGGTCAACACGTGCCCCACGCATTCTTGGTGTCACCATGAGCTAAATGGATCTTCAGTGTCACCATGTGGCCCATGGATCCTCAAGGTCACCAGGTGCCTCACAGATCCTTGATGTTCCCACATGCCCAACAGATTCTTAGTGTCACTATGTGCCCCGTGGATTCTCAGGGTCACCCTGTGTCCCATGGATCCTTGATGTTCCCTTGTGCCCAATGGATTCTTGGTGTCACCATGTGGTCCATGTATCCTTGATGTTCCCCTGTGCCCCATGGATTCTTGGTGTCACCATGAGCTCAATGGATCCTCAAGGTCACCACGTGCCCCACAGATCCTCGGTGTCACCAGGAGCCCAGTGGATTCTTGGTGTCACCGTGTGCCCCACGGATCCTTCCCACGTGCCCATCGGAGTGAGCTCAGGCCTTGTCACGGCTCCCCGTTCACCCTGGTCCCTACTGATGGCGCCCGAGTGTCCTCGTGCCCGGTCGGTCGCCGCTGGAGAAAGGTTTTTATTCGTTCATACAAGAATAGATCTTCTGCAATAAATACCCCAATAAATAACATCTCCAATAAATAAACACTCAGACGGGGGCAGGGCTTGGGCGAGGGGGGCGGGGCTTATTGCTGCTGGTGGGCGGGGTTAACCCTATGCTCGCAGGGGATTGGTCCTTTGGGGGTGGGAGGGGGCACCTTGGTGGCATCAACCCCTGCCCTGGTGGAGGTGGGGAAGTGGCTTTGGTGGCACTTGGGGGTCAGGACCACATATCTCAAGGGACATTGGTGATGGTGGGGGGGGTGTGACTGGCTTTGGTGGCACTTGGGGGTCAGGATGATCCTCCCTTAGGGCACAGAGGGGCTGTGGGGTGGCTTGGGTGGCACTTGGGGGGTCAGGATCCCCATCTCTAAAGGCACAGCAAGGTCATGGGGTGCGGGGTGGCTGTGGTGGCACTTTGGGGTCAGGAGACCCATCTCTCAAGGCACACTGGTGATGGAGAGGTGGCTTTGGTGGCACTTGGGGTGAGGACTCCCACCCAACAAGGCACAGAGAGGTGACAGGAGTGGCTTTGGTAGCACCTGGGGCGAGGAATCTCATCCCACAAAACATGGGGAGATGACATAGGTGGCACTTGGGGTGAGGAATCTCATCCCACAAAACACGGGGAGGTGACAGGGATGGCTTTGGTGGCACTTGGGGTGAGGAATCTCATCCCACAAAACATGAGGAGGTGACAGAGGTGGCACTTGGGGTGAGGACTCCCACCCAACAAGGCATGGAGAGGTGACAGAGGTGGCTTTGGTGGCACTTGGGGTGAGGAATCTCATCCCACAAGGCACAGGGAGGTGATATAGGTGGCACTTGGGGTGAGGACTCCTACCCCACAAGGCACGGAGAGGTGACAGGGGTGGCTTTGGTGGCACTTGGGGTGAGGACTCCTACCCCACAAGGCACAGAGAGGTGACAGGGGTGGATTTGGTGGCTCTTAGGGCGAGGAATCTCATCCCACAAGGCACAGGGAGGTGACAGGGGTGGCTTTGGTGGCACTTGGGGTGAGGAATCTCATCCCACAAGGCACAGGGAGGTGACAGGGGTGGCTTTGGTGGCACTTGGGGTGAGGAATCTCATCCCACAAGGCACAGGGAGGTGATATAGGTGGCACTTGGGGTGAGGACTCCCACCCAACAAGGCACGGAGAGGTGACAGGGGTGGCTTTGGTGGCACTTGGGGCAAGGACTCCCATCCCAAAAGGCATGGAGAGGTGAGGTTGGGGACGTGGTGGCCCATCAGGGGTCCCGGCGAGGTGGTGTGGACGCCGGGGAGGGGTGTCATTCAGAAGCCCCTGGCCTCCAGGCGCAGGGTGACCACGGCCGGTGGCACCTTCTTCTTGAGGCGGTTGAAGTCCTTGGCCGAGCGCCACAGCCAGGTCTGCAGCTCCTTCAGCAGCCAGAAGTCGTCCATCTTCTTCAAGAAGTCGTTGGGAGCCACGAGGGCGCCGGGGGCCGCGGGGGGCCCGGCGGGGCCGGCGGGCAAGGGGTAGCCCAAGGAGGACATGACGCCGGCGATGCTGAGCACCAGGCCTTGGAGGCTGGAGCAGAAGTGGCCGAGGCGGTGGCGCAGCTCGGCCGTGCCCGCCTGCCCGTCCAGCGCCCGCAGGTAGCAGAGGAGGCGGCTGTAGGCGCGGTAGTTGGCGGCCAGCCGGGCGTTGTCGGTCAGGCCGCGCCACAGGTCCAAGTCCACCGTGGCGCTGGGCACCCGCTCGGCCCGCGCCAGCCGCGGGGGGTTGAAGTCGGGCTCGTTGAACGGGGGGCCCAGGTAGTTCAGCTGCGAGGGACGGGGCGGCTGTCAGCCACGGGGACTGTCCCCCTCGTCCCCAGCCTCCGTGCACCCACACCTGCCACATTCCATGCCCACTATGCCCTCAGCCTCCTCATCCCACTCTTCCCAGGCCCTCGTGCTCCAAGTCCCCATGTCCACCATGTTCCCAATCTCCATGTCCCCAGTCCCCACATCCCCCACATCTATGTCCCCCTCTCTTTCCAGCTCTCCATGTCCCCCACCTCCATGTCCCCTCCTTCCCAGCTCTCCATGTCCCCCATCTCCATGTCCCACACATCCCAGCTCTCCATGTCCCCCTCTTCCCAGATCTCCATGATCCCCATCTCCATGTCCCACACATCCACATCCCCCTCTTCCCAGCTCTCCATGTTCCCCATCTCCACATCCTCCACATCCCAGCTCTCCTCGCTCCACATGTCCATGTCCCCTCCTTCCCAGCACTCCATGTCCCCTCCTTCCCAGCTCTCCAAGTTCCCCATCTCCATGTCCCCCATATCCCAGGTCTCCATGTCCCACACATCCATGTCCCCTCCTTCCCAGCTCTCCATGCCCTCCACCTCCACAGCCCCTCTCCCCAGCTCTCCATGTCCCCTGCATCCCAGGTATCCATGTCCCGCTCATCCATGTCCCCTCCTTCCCAGCTATCCATGTCCCCCATCTCCACGTCCCCCTCTTCCCAGCTCTCCATGTTCCCCATCTCCACATCCTCCACATCCCAGCTCTCCACGTTCCACATGTCCATGTCCCCTCCTTCTCAGCTCTCCATGTCCCCCATCTCCACATCACCCACTTCCCAGCTCTCTATGTCCCCTCCTTCCCAGCTCTCCAAGTTCCCTGTCTCAATGTCCCTCACATCCCTGGTCTCCATGTCCTGCACATCCATGTCCCCTCCTTCCCAACTCTCCATGTCCCCCACCTCCACATGCCCCTCCTTCCCAGCTCTCCAAGTTCCCCATTTCCACGTCCTTCACATCCCAGCTCTCCACATTCCACATGTCCATGTTCCCTCCTTCCCAGCTCTCCATGTCCCCCATTTCCGTGACCCACACATCCCAGCTCTCCATGTCCCACACATCCATGTCCCCCTCTTCTCAGCTCTCCATGTCCCACACATCCACGTCCCCCTCTTCTCAGCTCTCCATGTCCCACACATCCATGTCCCCCTCTTCCCAGCTCTCCATGTTCCCTATCTCCATGTCCCTCACATTCCAGGTCTCCATGTCCCACACATGCATGTCCCCTCACTCCCAGCTCTCCATGTCCCCCATCTCTATGTCCCCCTCTTCACAGCTCTCCAAGTTTCCTATCTCCATGTCCCACACATCTATGTCCCCCTCTTCCCAGCACTCCATGTCCCCCATCTCCACATCCCCAACTTCCCAGCTGTCCATGTCCCCTGCATCCCGGATATCCATGTCCCACACATCCATGTCCCCTCCTTCCCAGCTCTCCATGTTCCCCATCTCCACGTCCCTCACATCCCTGGTCTCCATGTCCCCCTCTTCCCAGCTCTCCATGTCCCCCATATCCACGACCCCCACATCCCAGCTCTCCATGTCCCCTCCTTCCGAGCTCTCCAAGTTCCCTATCTCCATGTCCCCTCCTTCCGAGCTCTCCATGCCCAGTGTCTCCATGCACCTACCACATCCCACGTCCCCCAGGTGGACATGGCCACCATGTCCCAGGTCCCATGTCCCCCAGGCTCACACACCCACCCTGTCCCATGTCCCCAGGTGGACGTGCCCACCACTTCCCAGGTCTCCATGTCCCCAGGTCTCCATGCCCACCATGTCCCACAAAAAACATGATGTTCCCCAGATGGACAAGCTCACCAGGCAGACATTCCCACCACGTTCCTGGTCTCTGTGATCTCCATCCCACCCACCCTCCACTCCCCACGGAACCCCCCACTCCCACAGCTCCAAGCAGCAGACCCAGAGGAACCCATCCCGATGGCCAAACCACCATCGTCACCTCCTGGCACCTCGTGTGCCGGCACTGTCAGGGCCGAGCCAGCGGCACGGGGGGCAAGTCAGGGCAGAGACAGGCAGGAGAGGTGGTTGACTACAACCCTTCCCGCACCCTGAGCCGAGGGTGGGGGCCCAGGAGACGCCCTGCATCCCAAGGACCCCACCCTCGGCCGATGAGGCATTTCCGTGGCCTCCGGCGTGGGCTCAACCTTGGCCACCTACAAGGGTACAGCCTTGGCCACCGGCATGGGTGCAGCCTTGGCCAGCGGGGAGCCTGGATGAGCTGAGGCATGGAATGGGTTGGGTTGGAATGGACCTCAAACCCATCCAGTTGCAGCTCCAGGGACATCTCCCACTGCATCAGGGGCTTCAAACCCCATCCAACATGCCCTTGAACCCCTCCAGGGATGGGGCATCCACCACTGCTCTGGGCAACCTGGACCTCAACCCCCTCAAGGTGAAGAACTTCCCACCAAGATCTCATCTCCATCTCCCCTCTTGGAGATCCAAACCCTTCGCCTCATCCTCTCCCTGATCCAGAGCCCCTCCCCAGCTTTCCTGGAGCCCCTTTCAGCCCTGGAAGCTGCTCTGAGGTCTCCCCACACCCTTCTCTTCTCCAACCTCAACAACCCCAATTCTCTCCTCACACAGGAGCTTCTCCAGCCCTCGCATCATCTCCGTGGCCTCCTCTGCCCTCGCTCCAGCAGTTCTGTGTCCTCCCTATGCTGAGAATCCAGCACTGGACTTGGGGCTCCGGGTGGGTCTCCCCGAGCGGAGCAGAGGGGCAGGATCCCCTCCCTCCCTGCTGCTCCCACTGCTCTGGTTGGTTTCTGGGCACACGTTGCCACATCTCCTGGAGGAGACGGGCGTTGGGAGGACGGACAGGGGACAACCATCAAGGGTAGCATCAGGGTTTGGGGGGGATACCCCCTTACTCACGTAGGTGCCGGCGAGGGTGCGGAGCTGGTGCTCCAGGTAGCGGGTGAGGTCGTAGGTCTTCTGGATGGACTGGCCAGGCCCCAGCTCCTCGGTGCAGTTGAGGGCAGGCAGCGCCGGCAGGTTGCAGAGCGCCGCACACAGGAAGGTGAAGATCCCCCAAGAGTCTCCTGTGGGGGACACAGGCACCTCAGGATGGGGCACGGAGTCGGGGGGGGGCACCTCCTCCCACCACTGGCACCCCCTCCCCCTCCGCTCTGTCATACAATCATAGAATCACAGAACAACCAGGTTGGAAGGGACCCATCGGATCTTCTAGTCCAACCATTCCTATCAAACACTAACCCATGTCCCTCAGGACCTCATCTACCCGTCCCTTAAACACCTCCAAGGAAGGGGAATCAACCACCTCCCTGGGCAGCCTATTCCAATGACCAATGGCCCTTTCTGTGAAAAACCTCCTCCTAATCTCCAGCCTAAATCTCCCCTGGTGGAGCTTGAGGCCATTCCCTCTTGTCCTGTCCCCTGTCCCTTGGGAGCAGAGCCCAGCTCCCTCCTCTCCACAACCTCCTCTCAGGGAGTTGTAGAGAGTAATGAGGTCTCCTCTCAGCCTCCTCTTCTCTAGGCTAAACACCCCCAGCTCTCTCAGCCGTTCCTCATAGGGCCTGTTCTCCATCCCCTTCACCAGCTTCGTGGCTCTTCTCTGGACTCTCTCCAGAGCCTCAACATCCTTCTTGTGCTGAGGGGCCCACAACTGAACACAGGATTCCAGGAGCGGCCTCCCCAGTGCTGAGTCCAGAGGGAGAATCACCTCCCTGGCCCTGCTGGTCACACTGTTTCTGATCCAAGCCAGGATGCCCTTGGCCTTCTTGGCCCCCTGGGCACACCGCTGGCTTATGTTCAGTCGGCTGTCGACCAACCCCCCCAGGTCCCTCTCCTCCTGGCAACACCTTCCCTGGCACAGAGCAGCTCAGCACCTTTGTGGGCACAGAGCAGCTCAGCTTCCCCACGTACCAGGGGCAGCTCAGCACCCCTATGGGCACAGAACAGCTCAGATCCCCCTTGGCACCAGGCAGCTCAGATCCCTCCTGGCACCAGGTAGTTCAGCAACCTTGTGGGCACCAGGCAGCTCAGCACCTTCCCCAGCACTGGGCAGCTCAACATCCCTGTGGGCACAGAGCAGCTCAGCCCCTCCTGGCACCAGGCAACTCAGCATCCTCATCAGGCTGGACATTATGAGGAAGTTTTTCACAGAAAAGGTGATTGGGCAGTGTCAGAGGCTGCCCAGGGAGGTGGTTGATTCACCTTCCCTGGAGGGGTTTAAGGTGTGGGTGGATGAGGTGCTGAGGGACATGGGTTGGTGATTGATGGGAATGGTTGGACTCCATGATCCAGTGGGTCTCTTCCAACCTGGTGATTCTATGATTCTATGATTCTCATGAATCCTGGGCAGCTCAGCATCCCTGAGGCCACAGAGCAGCTCAGCACCTTCCCCAGCACAGGGCAGATCAGCATCCCCATGAGCCAGGGGCACCTCAGCATCCCTGAGGACACAGAGCAGCTCCGATCCCTCCTGGCACCAGGCAGCTCAGCATCCTCATGAATCCTGAGCAGCTCAGCATCCCTGAGGCCACAAAGCAACTCAGATCCCTCCTGGCACTGGGCAGCTCAGCATCCCCATGAGCCAGGGGCACCTCAGCATCCCTGAGGCCACAGAGCAGCTCCAATCCCTCCTGGCACAGGGCAGCTCAGCATCCCCATGAGCCAGGGGCACCTCAGCATCCCTGAGGACACAGAGCAGCTCCGATCCCTCCTGGCACCAGGTAACTCAGCATCCTCCTGGGCACAGAGCAGCTCAGCACCTTCCCCAGCACAGGGCAGCTCAGTAATCCCATGAGCCAGGGGCACCTCAGCATCCCTGAGGCCACAGAGCAGCTCCGATCCCTCCTGGCACCGGGCAGCTCAGCATCCTCATGAATCCTGAGCAGCTCAGCATCCCCAAGGCCACAGAGCAACTCGGATCCCTCTTGGTACCGGGCACCTTAGTATCCCCGAGGCCACAGAGCAACTTGGATCCCTCCTGGCACTGGGCAGCTCAGCATCCCCAAGGCTACAGAGTAGCTCCGATCCCTCCTGGCATCATGCAGCTCAACATCCCTGTGGGCACCAGGCAGCTCAGCATCTTCCTGGGCACAGAGCAGCTCAGCCCCTCCTCAGTCCCAAGGCAGCTCAGATCCCGACCCCGAGAGGCTCAGCATCTCCAAACCCCACCACCTCAGGCCTTGGCACGGCCAGGAGTGATGCCGCCGGCACAGCTGGTTCACCGGGGACCCTCTCCTTGCGGCGCTGACCCTGCCAGCGCTGCAAACCCAGGCTCCCCTCCCGCGGGCTGCAGCAACAATCCTTTATATGGTCTGGAGCTCGTGCAGCTCACGGCGTTCCCGCCGGGACGGCACAACCGGGTTATATTTGGGCACCGTAACTCAACCATCATCCACGCTGGAGCGGATTGAGCATCATAGAATCATAGAATCACACGGTGTGGCCGGCAGCCCCCACTCCATGAGGACCCCCTGGCCACCCCCATTGAAGGGACCATGACCCCCCCAGGGTGTCCAGGGTGTGGGGTGACCTTTGCCAAAGCCGCCCGGAAACCGCCAACGGGATCCCCGTCATCGTCCCTGACGTCAGGGCGGCCTGACGAGCCATGGCCTCGTTAGCCAGCGGTTCCACAAAGGTCACGGCTCGTGGCCAGCAAGCCGAGGCCAACTGGCACCTCGCAGCATGACGGAGACGGGCTTCCCGGCAACTCCTCCGCGGAGGCTCCTCACCGCAAGCCTCGACGGGGCTCCCCGCGTGGGCAGCCCCGCGGTGCCCTCGCACGTCACCGCTCCCCGTCACCGGCCGCCGGGAGCCTCGGCCAGGCGGGAGCAGCCAAGTGCCGGTGACGCACGCGGCTCCTCAGGGACCTCGAGCTGCGGCCGTGCCAGCTCCACCATGGCGAGCGTGTAAACCCCCTGTCCCCATGCACTCGGATGGACCTGGTGCAACATGCTGGGTGTGTGCATGACACACTGTGCAGCTCCATCACATGAAACAGAATCAGAGAATCAGAGAATCACCAGGTTGGAAGAGACCCACCAGATCATCGAGTCCAACCATTCCCATCAATCACTAACCCGTGTCCCTCAGCACCTCAGCCACCTACACCTTAAACCTCTCCAGGGAAGGGGAATCAACCACCTCCCTGGGCAGCCTCTCCCACTGACCAATCATCCTTTCCATGAAAAATCTTTTCCTAACATTCAGTCTGAGCCTCCCCTGGTGGAGCTTGAGGCCATTCCCTCTCGGCCTGTCCCTTGGGAGAAGAGCCCAGCTCCCTCCTCTCCACAACCTCCTCTCTTCTCAGGTTGTTGCAGAGAGCAAGGAGCTCTCTCCTCAGCCTCCTCTTCTCCAGCCTCAGCCCCATCAGCTCTCTCAGCCACTCCTCGTATCTGTGCACCTTGCACTACGCAGCACCCCACAGGTGTGCAACACACTGTGCACGAGTGCATGAGCATTGAATCATAGAATTATAGAATCATAGAACAACCAGGTTGGAAGAGACCCATCAGATCATCGAGTCCAACCATTCCCATCAAACACTAACCCATCTCCCTCAGCACCTCATCTACATGTGCCTTAAACACCTCCAGGGAAGGGGAATCAACCACCTCCCTGGGCAGCCTATTCCAATGCCCAATCACCCTTTCTGTGAAGAACTTCCTCCTAATCTCCAGCCTACATCTCCCCTGGTGGAGCTTCAGCTGCAGTCCTGCCTTGCGTGCAAGCGTGCGAGGGCCTGGTGCCGGGGGGGGCCCTCGTGCCGTGACTCGCTCCCTCCCCGCGTGTTTTCTTTGGCCACATCCTCGCTCGATGCCGGCTCGAGTTTCCAGAGCGGGATTTACACCAGCGCTGGCCCCCACGGCAGCCAAAGCAAACAGAGCCACGGAGCCAGGGCTGGAGGGAAGGGATGGGGATGGAGGTGTTGAGAGTAAGGAAGAGGATGAGGAGGGAGGAAGGGTACGGGGAGGTGGTGGTGGCACAAGGGGTGATGGTGACCATGGCACAGTGGTGATCATAGAATCATAGAACAACCAGGTTGGAAGAGACCCATCGGATCTTCTAGTCCAACCATTCCTATCAAACACTAACCCATGTCCCTCAGGACCTCATCTACCTGTGACTTAAACACCTCCAGGGAAGGGGAATCAACCACCTCCCTGGGCAGCCTATTCCAATGCCCAATGACCCTTTCCATGAAAAACTTCCTCCTAATCTCTAGCCTAAATCTCCCCTGGTGGAGCTTGAGGCCATTCCCTCTTGTCCTGTCCCCTGTCCCTTGGGAGAAGAGCCCAGTTCCCTCCTCTCTACAACCTCCTCTCAGGGAGCTGTAGAGAGTAATGAGGTCTCCTCTCAGCCTCCTCTTCTCCAGCCTCAACACCCCCAGCTCTCTCAGCCGCTCCTCAGAGGTTCTGTTCTCCAGCCCCTTCACCAGCTTCATGGCTTTTCTCTGGACTCTCTCCAGAGCCTCAACATCCTTCTTGTGCTGAGGGGCCCACAAATGGACACAGTATTCAAGGAGCAGCCTCACCAGTGCTGAGTCCAGTGGGAGAATCACCTCCCTGGCCCTGCTGGTCACACCATTTCTGATCCAAGCCAGGATGCCCTTGGCCTTCTTGGCCACCTGGGCACACTGCTGGCTCATGTTCAGTCACTGTCGACCAACACCCCCAGGTCCCTCTCCTCCTGGCAGTTTTCCAGCCAGGCTTCTCCCAGTCTGTAGCTCTGCATAGGGTTGTTGTGCCCCAAGTGCAGGACCCAGCATTTGGTGACCATGGCACAACCATGACCATGACACAGTGGTGATGTTGACCACAGCCCAACTGTGACCATGGCACAATGTTGATGGTGACCATGGCACAATGGTGATGGTGACCACAGCACAACCGTGACCATGCCACAGTGGTGATAATGGCCGTGGCCTTTCCGTGTTGGTTGCCCCATCGAGCAAGCCGCTTGTCCTCACCCAGCCCTGCCACGGTGGCTCGGTGAGGACTCCGTGGGCACCGGCACAGACAGTGGCGGCAGGGAGGAGGGAGCCTGGCACAGCTGGATCTCGGTGACGTCGGAAAGGAAGAGCCCGAGGGTTTCAAAACTGGCCCTGGACTCTGGCCAGGATGATCCCAGCCCACATAAGCAGCTCCCGCCTGGGCCTGGGGACCCTGAGTGGCAGGGGAGCAGGGACCTCCCAGGGCCAGTGGCACCTGGGGCACCCACAGTGCTGGTTCCGAGGGGCTGGGGGTGACAGGACATAATGGAAATGCCACCAGCATCACCTAGGGCACCCTCAGTGCTGGTTCCTAGGGGCTGGGGGGGTGACAGGACATGATGGCAGTGCCACCAGCATCACCCAGGGCACCCACAGTGCTGGTTCTGAGGGGTTGGAGGTGACGGGACATGATGGAAATGCCACCAGCATCACCCAGGGCACTCTTAGTGCTGGTTCTGACGGGCTGGGGGTGACAGGACATGCTGGCAGTGCCACCAGCATCACCCAGAATACCCACAGTGCGGGTTCTGAGGGGTTGGGGGTGATAGGACATGATGGAAATGCCACCAAAGCACCCAGGGCACCCACAGTGCTGGTTCTGAGGGGTTGGAAGTGACAGGACACTGTGGAAATGCCACCAGCATCACCCAGAACACCCACAGCGCTGGTTCAGAGGGGCTGGGGGTGACAGGACATGATGGAAATGCCACCAGCAGCACCCAGGGCACTCTTAGTGCTGGTTCTGAGGGGCTGGGGGTGACAGGACATGCTGGCAGTGCCACCAGCATCAACTAGGGCACCCACAGTGCTGGTTCTGAGGGGTTGGAAGTGACAGGACACTGTGGAAATGCCACCAGCAGCACCCAGGACACCCACAGCGCTGGTTCAGAGGGGCTGAGGATGACGTGATGCAGGGCAGCCAGTGCTGGCCAGACCTCCTGGCCAGTAGCCCCCTGGCTAGTAGCCGAGGCGGGAGCGTAGCCGCAGCGCCGGGTGAGCTGTTCCCCGGGCATGCTGTGGGCAGAGCCGCCGGGGTCAAGGGCGACCACAAGTCGCTTTCCCGTAACCCTCGTGCGAAGCGGTTCCCAGGGCGGGGGTGGCAGCCGGGAAGGGGGGAGCCCTGGCCCCGGAGCCCCCCGGGCGGCGGATGGAGCTGGGGTGGCCCCACGGCTCCTCAGGCCGGATCTGATGGGCTGGTGGCCAATGGCAAGTAGAGCCCTGTCTGCAGCACTCATTGAAAGCCCAGCTTGGGAGGTCTCGTGGTGGCCAAGCATGAATGAGGCATTGAGGACCAAGCAGCCCTGTCTGTGGGCAAGGAAGGAGCAGGCGGTGGCCACCGTCATGTCCAGGCTGCCTGCAACCCCGACCAGCACCGCTTAACCCTTCCCTGCGTGATGACCAGGCTCCCAGTCCAATCTTTGCTCCCTCTTAGAGTCATAGAATCACCAGGTTGGAAGAGACCCACCGGATCATGGAGTCCAACCATTCCCATCAATCACTAACCCATGTCCCTCAGCACCTCAGCCACCCACACCTTAAACCCCTCCAAGGAATCATAGAACAACCAGGTTGGAAGAGACCCATCGCATCATCGAGTCCAACCATTCCTATCAAACACTAAACCATGTCCCTCAGGACCTCATCCACCTGTCCCTTAAACACCTCCAGGGAAGGGGAATCAACCACCTCCCTGGGCAGCCTGTTCCAATGCCCAATGACCCTCTGTGTGAAGAACTTCCTCCTAATCTCCAGCCTAAATCTCCCCTGGCGGAGCTTGAGGCCATTCCCTCTTGTCCTGTCCCCTGTCCCTTGGGAGAAGAGCCCAGCTCCCTCCTCTCTACAACCTCCTTTCAGGTAGTTGTAGAGAGTAATGAGGTCTCCTCTCAGCCTCCTCTTCTCCAACCTCAACACCCCCAGTTCTCTCAGACGCTCCTCATAGGGCCTGTTCTCCAGCCCCTTCACCAGCTTCGTTGCTCTTCTCTGGACTTGCTCCAGAGCCTCAACATCCTTCTTGTGCTGAGGGGCCCACAACTGAACACAGGATTCAAGGAGTGGCCTCACCAGTGCTGATCGTCCCATCTCATAGAATCACCAGGTTGGAAGAGACCCACCGGATCATTGAGTCCAACCATTCCCATCAATCACTAACCCATGTCCCTCAGCACCTCGGCCACCCACACCTTAAACCCCTCCAGGGAAGGGGACTCAATCCCCTCCCTGGGCAGCCTCTCCCACTGACCAATCACACTTTCCATGATTTTTTTTATCTAGTGTCCAGCCTGAGCCTCCCCTGGTGGAGCATGAGGCCATTCCCTCTCAACCTGTCCCCTGTCCCTTGGGAGAAGAGGCCATCACCCTCCTCTCCACAACCTCCTCTCTTCTCAGGGAGTTGCAGAGAGCAATGAGCTCTCCCCTCAGCCTCCTCTTCTCCAGCTGAACCCCTCCCAGCTCTCTCAGCCGTTCCTCGCGGAGCAGAGTGTTTACATCCTGTCTGGTCCGTGTGTTTATAAGTGCAGGCGCGCACAGGAGACTCCAGCGAGGTCGTAATTAACGGGGCCTGGATTTCCCATCCGGGATGGAAACACTCCCGCCGGCGAGAGGGGGACGCAGGCCCCTAATCCCAACCAGACCCATCGTCCGGCACGCACTGCCCAGCTCCCTTCCCACCTCTCCCAGTGTGGGACACGGAGCTCTGCAGCCCCTGGACCCACCACCGGCCCCTCCAGCATGTTCCACCAGCAAGACCAGTAGAGCCTGGGCTGGTCCCTCTCCGGCGGAGTGAGGACACACGGTGCCAGCTTGAGTGGTGACATGGAGTCACCACCCGGCACCTCCAGACCCACCAGCATCTCCTGCCCAGCAGCCACCACCGGGTCATGGGGGACGTTCCGTGGCCAGGTTAGCACAGCCCCAGAAGCTCTACATGGACATGACCCCTGGGAACGGCCGAGTCCTGAGGGGAACGTTCTCCTAGGAATGGCCAAGTCCTAATGGGAAGTGCTGTGTCCTGGTTGGAATGGTCATACCCTGATGGGAAGGGCCATGTCGTGATGGGAATGACCATGTCCTATCATAGAATCATAGAACAACCAGGTTGGAAGAGACCCATCGGATCATCAAGTCCTGATGGGAATGGCCATGCCCTTGTTGGAATGGTCATGTCCCAGTGAGGATGACCATATCCTGATGGGAACGGTCAATGTCTTGATGGGAACGGTCAGTGTCCTGATGGGAACAGCCATATTCTCCTAGCAATGGCCATGTCCTGGTTGGAATGGTCATGTCCTGATGGGAATGGCCATGGCCTGGTTGGAATGGCCTTGTTCTCCTGGGAATGGCCAAGTCCTGAGGGGAATGGCCAAGTCCTGATGGGAATGGCCAATGTCCTGATGGGAACAGCCATGACCTGATGGGAACAGCCAATGTCCTGGTGGGAATGGCCATGTCCTGGTTGGAATGGCCTTGTTCTCCTGGGAATGGCCAAGTCCTGAGGGGAATGGCCAAGTCCTGAGGGGAATGGCCGTGGCCTGAGGGGAAGGGCCATGTTCTCCTGGGAAGGCCACGTTCCTCTGGGAATGGCCAAGTCCTGATGGGAATGGTCGTGGTCTGATGGGAAGGGCCATGTTCTCCTGGGAATGGCCACGTTCTCCTGGGAAGGGCCAAGTCCTGGTAGGAATGACCATGTCCCACTGGCAACAGTCGTGTTCTTCTGGGAACGACCATGCCCTGAGGGGAACAGCCGTGATGCCCAAGCCTGTCCAAGCCCACAGCCCTCTGGCCAACCCTTAGCCACCTCCATCACCCAGGGGCCACCTGGGGGCCACCGCGCCAGGCTCGCCAGGCCAGCTGCCACCCAGATGTCCTCTCCGCGTGCCCCTAGGCTGGTGTTGGCACCACGGGCACCGGGGGGAATGCAGCGCCACCCGCACGGGAGGCCAGGCAGGTAGAGCGAGGCCGGGCGGGTGATTTATGGAGCCGGGTGCCACTTAGCAGGGCATAAATCATCCCCCAGCGCGGCCCTGTAAGCGGAACCCTCCGCGTTTCCCCTCGGAGGCTGCGCCTAATGCAGCCCAGATGTTGGCCATCACCGTGCCCTCGCGCCGCCTGCTAAGTGGGGACGGTGACGCTGTCGCTGCCGAGTGTCCCCGAGCCCTACCGGGGCCTAAAAACTCAGTGGCCGCCTCCTGGGGTCACCCCGAAAACGGAAAGCGGGGTCAGGGCGGTTGGTGGAGGCCGAGCTCGCAGTGTGAGTCTCAGTGTCCCCTTCCCTGTCTGGTGACGGCCACCGGTTGGACCCCTCACCAATGGTTGCGCCACCGGTTGTGCCACCGGCTCCCTCGGCCACATCCCCGAGCGCCAGTGGGAAGAAGAGGGAAAGGGGGAAAAAATAAGACTTGATGGAGCCGCTGGGGATCCCGGCCTCGCTTTTCCGGTTCCCTGCTTCGCCCCGTCCTGCGTCACCAAACCCGGCACCGGCCTCGTGTCACCCCCCGAGCTCAAGCCCACCGAGCGGGAGCCTCGCGGGGCCCAACACAGTTTGTCCTTTTAAGGGGATTTTTTTTTTCCCCCCAGCGTTTTCCGGGTAAGGAACCCCCCGATCCCTGTGGGGTTGGGCAACCTCTCCGAGGACCCCCGTGGCCATCGCTGGGGTTGGGGGAACAAAGCCGTTGGAAGCCCTGGGGATGGTTTCCAGAGTCGGCAACACCTCGAAAACTCCGGTTGCTGTTGCCCAAAGGGATCTCGCTCGCTTTGGCGAAGAGATTTGGGGAGTCGAGCCCCCAAATGCAGCCTTGGGTATAAAATAACCCAAAAAAAACCCCCTTCTTCCTACCCCCCTCAACGCCGACAAGTCGGCTTTTCCTCCCCTCTGTCAGTCGTGGGGTTTAATTCTCCCTGCTGGGTTAATCACAAACATGCATGGAAAAGAGGGAAGGGGAGAAAGGGAAAAGGAGAGAAAAAAAAAAAAAATTTAAAAAAAAAAAAAAAAAAAAAAAAAACCAACCCAAACCCTAGAGAGGGGAAAGTCTTAAATCAATCCCAAAGCCAGACGGACGGTTTAATCGCGTCAAATTAAAATCAGCAGCGGAAAGGAAGGGAAAGGGAGAGGAAAAGAAGCCACGAGCAAGCGGCCCCCAACCCCAGCGCCTCCTCGCTCCTTACCTGAGGGCTCCCCAGCCACATTGAGCATAGTCGGGGTGCACGGGGGATAGTCTGGGGGGGGTTGAGAAGAGCCTGGGATTGGGGTTCGGCTCCGGCTGCGAGCGGCCGAGCCCTCTTGGTGGCCTCGGTTCGGGGTTGGGTTGGCTTGGGGTTGGGTTTTTTTTTTCCCCCCCAGTCCCCAACACACACACCCCCCCCCCACCTCGCTCGCCCCTATTTGTTTTGGTTTCGGGCGTTAGGTGGAAATAAAAAAAAAAAAAATAATAAATCGAGTTTTGCGCGTCGGGAAGTTTTGGGGGGGGGGCGAGGGAGCCTCGCTGGCCGCCTTTTCCCCCTTCCACCTCCCTTGATTTGCTCTTTTGATTGGTGTCCAGGAATGCAAGAATAAAAAAAAAAAAAAAAAAAAAACCAAAAAAAAAAAGCCTCGAGCTCGCGTACACCCTCTCCAAGCTGCTGCCTCCCTCCCTCTCTCTCACTCTCTCTCTCTCTCTTTTTTTTTTTTTTTAGGTTTTTTTTTTTTTTTTTTTTTCCAGAATTCAAGTGTTAAGCAGAACCAGGTTGCTTTCAAGAATGTATTTGATGCGTTTTTTGTACACAAGAGCAGGCTCCATTCATTCCTTTCCCTCTCGTCCGGCCTTTTCCACCCCGCAAAAAAAAAAAAAAAATTCCCGTTCCGGGGGTCCCGGCGCTGGGAAGAGGTGGGGAGGGAAGGGAAAGGGGGTCTGGGGTGCGTGGAGATGAGTCCTGAGGTGATGGGGAGGGAAGGGGGTGACTGGGGAGGGAATGGGATGACTGGGGAGGCTGGAGCTGAGCCCCAAAGCAGTGGGGAGAGAAGGGAATGGGGTGACTGGGATTGCTGGAGATGAGCCCCAAGGTGATGAGGAGGGAATGGGGTGACCAGGGAGGGAATGGGGTGACTGGGATTGCTGGAGCTGAGCCCCAAGGTGATGAGGAGGGAATGGGGTGACTGGGGGAGCCTGGAGTTGAGACTCAAAGCTGTGGGGGAGGGATGGGAATAGAGTTACTGGGATTGCTGGAGCTGAGCCCCAAAATGATGGAGAGGGGAAAGGGGCTCTGGGGTTCCTGGAGCTGAGTCCCAAGGTGATGGGGAGGGAATGGGGTGACTGGGGAGGGAATGGGGTGACTGGGGAGGCTGGAGCTGAGCCCCAAGGCAGTGGGGAGAGAAGGGAATGGGGTTACTGGGATTGCTGGAACTGAGCCCCAAGGTGATGAGGAGGGAATGGGGTGACTGGCGAGGCTGGAGTTGAGCCCCAAAGTGATGAAAAGGGAAAGAGGTGACTGGAGAGGCTGGAGCTGAGCCCCAGGGTGATGGGGAGGGAAAGAGGTGACGGGGTGGGGGCTGGAGCTGAGCCCCAAAATGATGGGGAGGGAATGGGGAGGGAATGGGGTGACTGGGGAGACTGGAGCTGAGCCCCAAAGCAGTGGGGAGAGAAGGGAATGGGGTGACTGGGATTGCTGGAACTGAGCCCAAGGTGATGGGGAGGGAATGGGGTGACTGGGGATTGCTGGAACTGAGCCCCAAGGTGATGGGGAGGGAATGGGGTGACTGGGGAGGCTGGAGCTGAGCCCCAAAGCAGTGGGGACAGAAGGGAATGGGGTTACTGGGACTGCTGGAGCTGAGCCCCAAGGTGATGAGGAGGGAATGGGGTGACTGGAGAGGCTGGAGTTGAGCCCCAAAGTGATGGGGAGGGAATAGGGTGACCTGGAGAGGGAAGGGGGTGACTGGGGAGGCTGGAATTGAGCCCCAGAGGAGTAGGGAGGGACAGAAATGGAGTGACTGGGATTGCTGGAGCTGAGCCCCAAGGTGATGAGGAGGGAATAGGGTGACTGGGGAGGGAATGGGGTGACTGGGGAGGGAAATGAGTTAAGCCCCAAAGTTGTGGGGAGGGATGGGAATGGAGTTACTGGGATTGCTGGAGCTGAGCCCCAAAGTGATGAGGAGGGAATGGGGTGACTGAGGAGGCTGGAGCTGAGCTCCAACGTGATGGGGAGGGAATGGGGTGACTGGAGAGGGAATGGGGTGACTGGAGAGGGACTGGGTTGGCTAGAGCCGAGCCCCAGAGTACGGAAAGGAAAGGGGTTGTTGCAGGGTTCCTGGAGCTGAGCCCCAGAGTGGTGGGAAGGGCAGGGAAAGTGAATGAGGTTCCTGGAGAGGCTGGAGCCGGAGATCTGGTGCTGCAGACGGGGAGAGAAGGGGAAGGAAAGGATTTCCTGGAGAGGCTGGAGCTGAGCCCAAAAGCGGTTGGGAGGGAAGAGAATGGGGGTGACTGGGGAGGCTGGAGCTGAGCCCCAAGGCTGTGGGAAGGGAAAGGGGGATCCTGGGGAGACTGGCGTTGAGCCCCCAAAGCAGTTGGGAAGGAAAAGGAGAATCCTGGGGAGGCTGGAGCTGAGCCCCAAGAGCGATGGGAAAGAGAATGGGGTTCCTGGGGAGGCTGGGGCTGAGCCTCAAAACAGTTGGGAGGGAAGAGAATGAGGTGACTGGAGAGGCTGGAGCTGAGTCCAAGGCTGTGGGAAGGGAAAAGGAATGAAAGGGGATCTTGGGGGGGCTGGAGCTGAGCCCCAAAGCAGTTGGGAAGGAAGAGAATGAGGTGACTGGAAGAGGCTGGAGCTGAGCCCCAAGGCTGTGGAAGGGAAAGGAAAAAAGGGGATCCTGGGGTGGCTGGAGCTGAACTCCAAGGCGATGGGAAAGGATAAGGGAATCCTGGGGAGGCTGGAGTTGAGCCCCAAAGCAGTTGGGAAGGAAGAGAATGGTGGTGAGTGGGAGAGGCTGGAGCTGAGCCCCAAGGCTGTGGGAAGGGAAAGGGGTATTGGAGGGGCTGGAGCTGAGCCCCAAAGCGTTGGGGAGGGAAGGGAAAGGGGTTACTGGGGAGGCTGGAGCTTGAGCCCCAAAGCAGTTGGGAGGGAAGAGAATGGGGTTACTGGGGTGGCTGGAGCTGAGCCCTAAAGCAGTTGGGAAGGAAGAGAATGGGGTGAGTGGAGAGGCTGAGCTGAGCCCCAAGGCTATGGGAAGGGAAACGGGTTACTGGGGAGGCTGGAGCTGAGCCCCGAGGCAATGGGAAGGGAAAGGGGTTACTGGGGAGGCTGGAGCTGAGCTCTGAGGTGATGGGAAGGGAAAGGGGAATCCTGGGGAGGCCGAAGTTGAGCCCCAAAGTGATTGGGAAGGAAGAGAATGGGGTGACTGGAGAGGCTGGAGCTGAGCCCCAAGGCGATGGGAAGGGAAAGGGGATCCTGGGGAGGCTGGAGCTGAGCCCCAAGGCAATGGGAAGGGAAAGGGGGATCCTAGGGAGGCTGGAGCTGAGCCCCAAGGCGATGGGAAGGGAAAGGGGGATCCTGGGGAGGCCGAAGTTGAGCCCCAAAGTGATTGGGAAGGAAGAGAATGGGGTGACTGGAGAGGCTGGAGGAGCCCCAAGGCGATGGGAAGGGAAAGGGGGATCCTGGGGAGGCTGGAGCTGAGCTCTGAGGTGATGGGAAGGGAAAGGGGAATCCTGGGGAGGCTGGAGCTGAGCCCCAAGGCAATGGGAAGGAAAGGGGGATCCTAGGGAGGCTGCAGCTGAGCCCCAAGGCGATGGAAGGGAAAGGGGGATCCTGGGGAGGCTGGAGCTGAGCTCCAAGACGATGGGAAAGGATAAGGGAATCCTGGGGAGGCTGGAGTTGAGCCCCAAAGCAGTTGGGAAGGAAGAGAATGGGGTGACTGGGGAGGCTGGAGCTGAGCCCTCAAGGCTGTGGGAAGGGAAAGGGGGATCCTGGGGAGGCTACAGCTGAGCCTCAAAGCAGTTGGGAAGGAAGAGAATCGGGGTGACTGGGGAGGCTGGAGCTGAGCCCCAAAGCATTGGGGAGGGAAGGGAAAGGGGTTACTGGGAGGCTGGAGCTGAGCCCGAAGGGAACAGGGAGGGATCCTGGGGAGGCTGGAGCTGAACTCCAGCTCTGCAGGAGTCGGAGAGGAGGGCAAGGGGGATCCCGTGGTGGCTGAAGCTGAGCAGGAGCAGGAGGAGGAGGGTAGGGGGGGGGTTCCTGGGGTAACTCTCCCCAATGTGGGGAGTTGGGGGGGATCTCCTACCTGGTCGCAGCTCCATGCGGGGCAGGGGGTCCCGCACACCCATTTGCCGGTCCCGAGCCTTCTCGTTCTCTCTCTCTCTCTCTTCTCCTCCAAGACGTGAGGAGACTCCGAGAGACTTGTCCCGGTGGGGGGGGGGGGTGGGGGGGGAGAAAGGGGGGGGGGGGAAGGAGGAGGGAGGTGGGGATGGAGGGGGGGGAGAAAGGGGGGTGAGGGGGGAGATGCGGCTGAGCTGCTCCTCTTGCAGGGTTGGGGGTTGGGGGGGGGAGTTAGGGGTGGGGGGGGTGGGGGTTGGGGGGGAGGTTGGGGGGGGGGGGGTGTCCAGCCCCTGTCTCCCTGTATATGTCCCCCCCCAGCCCCCCCTTCCTCCTCCTCCTCCTCCTCCTTCTCCTCCTCCTTCTCCTTCCAAATCCCCCCCCTTTCTCCTTCCCCCCCAGGGCAGAGGTGGGATGGGACAGACAGACAGACAGACGGATGGATGGATGGACAGACAGACATGCAGGCAGAGGAGGGGGGAAGGGGTGGTGGGAGGGGGGGGCGGGAAAGGGTGGGGAGAGGGGGTGGATGGATGTCCCAGGGTTTGGTGCCAGAGCCGGAGAGGGACTGGGAATAGTGAGATAGGGAGAATGGGGACTGGGAATAGTGGGACTGGGAGAATGGGGACTGGGAGTGAAGGGACTGGGAGTAGTGGGACTGGGAGAATGGGGACTGGGAGTGAGGGGACTGGGAGAATGGGGACTGGGAGTGAAGGGACTGGGAGTACTGGGAGAGGGAGAATGGGGACAAGTGAGGGGACTGGGAATGCTGGGACAGGGAGAATGGGGACAGGGAGTGAGGGGACTGGGAGAATGGGACTGGGAGTGAAGGGACTGGGAGTACTGGGAGAGGGAGAATGGGGACTGGGAGTGAGGGGACTGGGAGAATGGGGACTGGGAGTAGTGGGACAGGGAGAATGGGAACTGGGAGTGAGGGGACTGGGAGTGAGGGGACAGGGAGAATGGGCACTGGGAGTGAAGGGGACTGGGAGTACTGGGACAGGGAGAATGGGGATTGGGAATACTGGGACTGGGAGTGAAGGGACTGGAAATACTGGGACAGGGAATATGGGAACTGGGAGTGAAGGGGACTGGGAATACTGGGACTGGGAGAATGGGGACTGGGAGTGAAGGGACTGGGAATACTGGGGCAGGGAGAGTGGGGACTGGGAGTGAGGGGACTGGGAGAATGGGGACTGGGAGTGAAGGGACAGGGAGAATGGGGACTGGGAGTGAAGGGACTGGGAATACTGGGACAGGGAGAATGGGGACTGGGAGTGAGGGGACTGGGAATACTGGGACAGGGAGAGCTGGGATGGGGAGGAAAGGACCGAAAGAACAGGGATTGGGACAGAGTGACCTGGAAAACAGGGTTGGGGAGACTGCGAGAAGGGGGACGACTGGGAAAGAGGGGACTGGGCCGGGGCGGGGGGGGGGGGGGGGGGCGCGGAGCAGGACCCCCATTCCCAATCCCATCGGGGAGCTCGGGAAACGCTCCTGGTGCTTCTTCCAGGCCCTTTTGGGGGCTCAGGGCAGCCCCCCCAGGGCCAAAAGTGGGGCCAACCCCCCCCCCCCCCCCCAAGCCTACACAGCAGGAATTTTAGGGACCTGATAGCTTCATTCCCATTCTTTCCCCTCCATAACCCACATTCCGAGTGGGTTCTGGCCCAGCTTCTCGCTGCCGAAAGCCGAAGAAGCCGGAGGGGGTTCCCCCCCCCAAAAAAAAAAGCTTTTGTTTAAAACAAAAGCTCTGCTGCTTGGAAGCGCCAGGAGGTACCAAGCAGATTCATTTCCATCCCAGCTCCAGGTCCGAACCCTCCTCCGAGTCGCATCCTCCTGCTCGGAACACAAATCCAGCCTTTCCCCTAAATCCGCCGGGACCTTCGAAGCCGAAAGCACCAGATTTGGGGACCCCCCCTCTTCCCCCCCAGTGCGGAAAAGCTACATGTTGCGGCGATTCCGACGCGATTTATTGGGTGGGATTGGTGTTGAAGCCATGAGGAAGTGGCCAACGGGTGCTCGGGGGGGGGTCTGGATCCCCAAAAAGCTCCAATGGGGAATTCTCTGATGTTCACTAGTGGGAGATGGGAAGAGGGAGATGGATGTGGGGAGGTGACCACCCCCCCCCAACCAATTTCTTGCCGGCGGAGAGGTCTCTGGCAGCCGTTCCGAAGGGGTTCCCCACCTCCACGGCTCGGCCGGCCTCTCCGCTCCCCCAGCCTCAGGGTATCTGGTTTCCCCCCCATCCCGGAGCAAACTGCCAGCAACGTTGGGAAAAGCCGCCTTTGGGGTCCCTGGGGGGCTGCGGGAACGGCTGCCAAGGCCTGCGCGTCCCGCTCCGTCCCCTCTCCCCAAAATGTCCTTCTCACAGAACAACCAGGTTGGAAGAGACCGATCGGATCTTCTAGTCCAACCATTCCTATCTAACACTAAACCATGTCCCTCAGGACCTCATCCACCCGTCCCTTAAACACCTCCAGGGAAGGGGAATCAACCACCTCTCTGGGCAGCCTATTCCAATGCCCAATCACCCTTTCTGTGAGAAACCTCTTCCTAATCTCCAGCCTAAATCTCCCCTGGTGGAGCTTGAGGCCATTCCCTCTTGTCCTGTCCCCTGTCCCTTGGGAGAAGAGCCCAGATCCCTCCTCTCCACAACCTCCTTTCAGGTAGTTGTAGAGAGTAATGAGGTCTCCTCTCAGCCTCCTCTTCTCCAGGATAAATACCCCCAGCTCTCTCAGCTGCTCCTCATAGGGCCTGTTCTCCAGCCCCTTCACCAGCTTCGTGGTTCTTCTCTGGACTCTCTCCAGAGCCTCAACATCCTTCTTGTGCTGAGGGGCCCACAACTGAACACAGGATTCAAGGAGTGGCCTCCCCAGTGCTGAGTCCAGAGGGAGAATCACCTCCCTGGCCCTGCTGGTCACACCATTTCTGATACAAGCCAGGATGCTCTTGGCCTTCTTGGCCACCTGGGCACACTGCTGGCTCATGGTCAGTCAGCTGTCAACCAACCCCCCCAGGTCCCTCTCCTCCTGGCAGTTTTCCAGCCAGGCTTCTCCCAGTCTGTAGCTCTGGGATAGGGTTGTTGTGCCCCAAGTGCAGGACCTGGCATTTGGCCGTGTTAAACCCCCTTCTCGGGGTCTGTGTGCGCCAACACCTAAGGGAGGAGAGAGGAAGAGGAGGAAAACGCATCCAGCGGACGCGGCACATCCCACCCAGTCCATCAACCCCCCAAAACAACCCACGGTGAGAACAAGACCCCTTCCCCAAGCTGGTGACGTCCCCTCCGGCTGCCCCACAGCTTCTCCAGCTGGTGGGGAATGGACATGGGGGGCACGAGGAAGGCCGAGCATCCTCCTTCTCCTCCTCCTCTGGCATCGTGTGGGTGAAGCCACATGCCCTGTGGCCTCGAGGAGTGCGTCACCGGCGCCACTCGCCCTCCTACGTGTCCCCTCCAAGGAGCCCAGAGCCCTGGGATGGAGAGAAAAGGAGCCGGTTGGCACCTGGAGCGCTCGGAGAGACCCAAAAATACAGAGTCCGGGAGGGTTTCACCCCCAAATCCTTGGAGACGCGGATTGGGGGCACCAAGAAGATATTGAGCGCCTGGACAGACCAGAAAGTGTAGAGTCCAGGAGGGTTTCACCCCCAAATCCTTGGAGAGGTGGATCGGGGGCACCAAGTGGATATTGAGTGCTCGGACAGACCCGAAAGCGTAGAGTCCTGGAGGGTTTCACCCCCAAAATCCTTGGGGACATAGATTTGGGGCACCAAGAAGATATTGAGAGCATGGACAGACCTGAAAGGGTAGAGTCCGAGGGGTTTCACCCCCAATATCCTTGGGGACATAGATTTGGGGCACCAAGAAGATATTGAGAGCATGGACAGACCTGAAAGGGTAGAGTCCGGGGGGGGTTTCACCCCCAAATCCTTGGAGACATGGATTGGGGGCACCAAATAGTCATCGAGCCTGGCTGCGGGCGCCTGTCCTCCCGTCCTGCCAGCATTCCAGCTGCGTCCGTCTGTCTGCCTGGGCGAGGGCACGGCGCCATGTGCTCGGAAACGGCGGCTCCCGAGAGAGCCAACAGCCACCGGGGCACGAGGAAGGAAGAGTTCCCATCCCCAAGGGCTGGCGGCGAGTCCAGGGGTCCTGGAGCCCCCCCAGATGCCTCCAACCCCACTGGCGCTGGCTCGGAGTGGCCAAGAGGAGAGGGAGGAGAGCGCTAGGCCTTGGCCACGGCCAAGGTGTGTGTGTCACGAGCGCGACCAGCTGCGTCCGATCCGCGGCCCCATAAAACCCCGAGCCCCGAGGCCAGAGTCCCTCTCGGGGGGACGTCCGCTCTGGAGGAACCCGGCGGCTGCTCAAGAGCTGGAACGGACGCTCTCGCACACAATCCCATCCTCCTCCTCCTCCTCCTCTTGGGAGGAAGGGGCCGGTAGCCAGTGCTCACACCCCAGAGGCTTCGGGAAGCAGATCCAGGTGACCTTAGTTGGGGGGAGGGTTGGACCCCAAATCCCAGCCCAAGGCAAGGCTGGGGGTCCCCTGAGCTCTGTGCTTGAGCTCCGATTGCAGCCACATGCACATGGTTTGGCCGCACAGCAACTCCGAGGTCCAAAGTTTGTGTACCTGGAAGGCTAAGCTCCGAAATCCTGGATGAGGGATGTTCCGAGAGGTGTCAAACACACCTGAGATAGAATCATAGAATCATAGAACAACCAGGTTGGAAGAGACCCATCAGATCATCGAGTCCAACCATTCCTATCAAACACTAAACCAAGTCCCTCAAGACCTCATCCACCAGTGCCTTAAACACCTCCAGGGAAGGGGAATCAACCACCTCCCTGGGCAGCCTATTCCAATGACCAATGACCCTTTCTGTGAAAAACTTCCTCCTAATCTCCAGCCTAAATCTCCCCTGGTGGAGCTTGAGGCCATTCCCTCTTGTCCTGTCCCCTGTCCCTTGGCAGAAGAGCCCAGATCCCTCCTCTCCACAACCTCCTCTCAGGTAGTTGGAGAGAGTAATGAGGTCTCCTCTCAGCCTCCTCTTCTCCAGGATAAACAACCCCAGCTCTCTCAGCCGCTCCTCATAAGGCCTGTTCTCCAGCCCCTTCACCAGCTTCGTGGTTCTTCTCTGGACTCGCTCCATCCCCTCAACATCCTTCTTGTGCTGAGAGGCCCACAACTGAACACAGGATTCAAGGAGCGGCCTCACCAGTGCTGAGTCCAGAGGGAGAATCACCTCCCTGGCCCTGCTGGTCACACCCTTTCTGATCCAAGCCAGGATGCCCTTGGCCTTCTTGGCCACCTGGGCACACTGCTGGCTCATGGTCAGTCGGTTGTCGACCAACACCCCCAGGTCCCTCTCTTCCTGGCAGCTTTCTAGACAGACTTCTCCCAGTCTGTAGCTCTGCATAGGGTTCTTGTGCCCCACGTGCAGGACGCGGCATTTGGTCATGTTAAGCGTCATCCCACTGGACTCAGCCCATGGATCCAGCCTGTTTAGGTCCCTTTGCAGAGCCTCCCGACCCTCCAGCAGATCCACACTTGCACACAGCTTAGTGTCACCTGCAAACTTGCTCAGGGTACCCTCAATGCCTTCATCCAGGTCGTTGATGAAGACATTGAACAGGGCTGGACCTAGCACTGAGTCCTTCCCACCCCATCCCACCTCCTGCCGGGTTCCGGGGTCCTTCGGCTCCGCTTCTGGAGGCCAACACCAATCCCACCATGAGCTGGAGGACCCCTCTGGGAGCTCCTCACAGCCAGATCTCCGTTTCTCCGGTCTCGGATGCCTGTGTATGGGATCATAGAATCATAGAACAACCAGGTTGGAAGAGACCCACCGGATCATCCAGTCCAAACATGGTGAATCCAGTTGTGGAATCCCCAACAGAAGGAGGAGGTGGAACCGTCGGAACTGGTCCAGAGGAGGCCACGTTGATGGTCAGAGGGCTGGAGAACCTCTGCCAGACAATTCCACCCCCAGGGACACCTCCCACTGGGTCAGGGGCTCCAAGCCCCATCCAACCTGTTCTGGAAACCCCTCCAGGGATGGGGCAGCCACCACTGCTCTGGGCAACCTGGGCCTGGGTCTCCCCACCCTCCCAGCAAAACATTCCTCCCCAAGATCTCATCTCAACCTCCTCTCTTTCAGCTCCAAACCCTTCCCCTCATCCCATCCCTGCCCTCCCAGCTCAAGACCCCCTCCCCAGCTTTCCCGATGACGCCAAATTGGGTGGAAATATTGATCTATTGGAGGACAGGAAAACTCTAGAAGAGGGATGTGGACAAGCTGGATCCACGGGGTGGGTGGCCACCTGGCTCTGGGGAGCTGCAGCCCCTTCCCAGCCCCACAGGCACTGGGGTCGGGGGGCTTGGGAAGCTCAGAGATGGGTCATGAGGGCTCAAGGTGGGCTCGGGGATGGGTTGAGGGGCTTGGGAACGGGTCAGGGGGTCGTGGGGATGGGTTGGGGGGAATAGGATGGGGTCAGGGTAGCTTGGGGATGGGTGGGGGGGCTGGGGAATGGGCCAGAGGGTCTTAGGGATGGGCCGAGGGGGAATAGGATGGGGTCAGGATAGCTTGGGGATGGGTCAGAGGGTCTTGGGGATGGGTTGGGGGTATAGGATGGGGTCAGGGTAGCTTGGGGATGGGTTGAGGGGCTCAGGAATGGGTCACGGGGTCTTGGGGAGAGGTTGGGGGCAATAGGATGGGGTCAGGGTAGCTTGGGGATGTGTCAAGGGGCTTGTGAACGGGTCAGGGGTCTTGGGGATGGGTTGAGGAGAATAGGATGGGGTCAGGGTAGCTTGGGGATGGGTCAGAGGGTCTTGGGGATGGGTTGAGGGGAATAGGATGGGGTCAGGGTAGCTTGGGGATGGGTCAGAGGGTCTTGGGATGGGTTGGGGGTATAGGATGGGGTCAGGGTAGCTTGGAGATGGGTCGAGGGGCTCAGGAATGGGTCACGGGGTCTTGGGGACGGGTTGGTGGCAATAGGATGGGGTCAGGGTAGCTTGGAGATGTGTCAAGGGGCTTGTGAATGGGTCAGGGGTCTTGGGGATGGGTTGAGGAGAATAGGATGGGGTCAGGGTAGCTTGGGGATGGGTCAGAGGGTCTTGGGGATGGGTTGAGGGGATGGAGAATGGACCAGAGGGTGTTGGGGATGGTTTGGGGGGAATAGGATGGGGTCAGGGTAGCTTGGGGATATGTCGAGGGGCTCAGGAATGGGCCAGAGCATCTTGGGGATGGTTTGGGGGGAACAGGATGGGGTCAGGGTAGCTTGGGGATGGGTCGAGGGGCTCAGGAATGGGTCAGGGGGTCTTGGGGATGGGTTGGGGGGAACAGGATGGGGTCAGGGTAGCTTGGGGATGGGTCAAGGGGCTGGGGAACAGGTCAGGGGGTCTTGGGGATGGGTTGGGGGGAATAGGATGGAGTCAGGGTAGCTTGGGAATGGGTCAGCAGGTCTTGGGGATGGGTTGGAGGGCTCAGGAATAGGTCAGCAGGTCTTGGGGATGGGTTGGGGGGCTCGGGAATGGTTCAGGAGGTCTTGGGGACAGGTTGGGGGAAACAGGATGGGGTCAGGGTAGCTTGGGGATGGGTCAGAGGGTCTTGGGGACGGGTTGGGGGTATAGGATGGGGTCAGGGTAGCTTGGGAATGGGTCGAGGGGTTCAGGAACAGGTCAGGGGGTCTTGGGGATGGGTTGGGGGCAATAGGATGGGGTCAGGGTAGCTTGGGGATGGGTCAAGGGGCTCGGGAACAGGTCAGGGGGTCTTGAGGATGGGTTGGGGGCAATAGGATGGGGTCAGGGTAGCTTGGAGATGGGTCGAGGGGCTCAGGAATGGGTCAGGGGGTCTTGGGGATGGGTTGGGGGGAACAGGATGGGGTCAGGGTAGCTTGGGGATGGGTCAAGGGGCTGGGGAACCAGTCAGGGGGTCTTGGGGATGGGTTATGGGGACCCAAGGATGGGTCATGGGGACTTCCTAATGTATTGGGGGGAACTTGAGGACTGGTTGGAGTGGTCAGGACGAGGCCACGGGGAATGGAGTAGGGTGAGGGCGCCCCAAGGCCAGGTCAGGGGGCTCAGGGATGGGTCTGGGGGAGCAGGACGGGATCAGGATGCCCCAGGGAAGGGTCTGGGGAGCTCGACGATGGGTTGAGGGGCACGGGAGTGGGCCAGAGGGAGCAGGGACGGGGCCAGGGGGCTTGGGGACAGGTCAGGAGGTGCAGAGATATATATTGGGGGGAGGCTCAAGAATGGGTCAGGGGATTAGGGATGGGGTCAGAGGGCTCAGGAGCTTGGGAAGTTGGTGCAGAGACGGGTCAAAGGGGGTCAAGGGCAGGTCAGAGGGGGTCAGGATGGGGTAAGAGTGGTTAGGGATGGGGTCAGGGGGCTCGGGGTACAGGAGGAGCCCCGGAAAAGGCAGCCTGTGGCCCCAGAGCCAGCTCCGGCCTCTCCACCCCCGACGCTTAAAGCCCCAAGGACTGAGCGGCGCGCGCCGCCGCGTCACGTGAGGCGAGGCGGGCGAGAGCGCGCCGCCGCCGCGGCGTCACGTGGCACCGCCGCCGACCAATGGGAGAGCGGAGAGGGCGGGGACAAGGGGGATGCCATCCAATGGAAAGGTGGAGAGGGCGGGGCCTGGGCGAGAGCTGAGCCAATGGGAAGGCGGCGGGCAGGGGCGGCGCGGGAACCGGGAAGGTGGCGGCGCGGAGCGGTGGGGGAGCGGGAGGAACCACTGCGGGGTGGAGGGAGGGGGGTGGGAGGGAGAGACCATGGAGGGGGCGCTGGGGGGAGGCCTGGGGGGAGGCCTTGCTGAGGCGCGGCGGGGGCGGCAATGGCTGCACGGGGAGGGGGCGGAATACGTGACTGGAGGGGGCGTGGTTTCCACAGGGGGCGTGGCCTCCCGTTGGTGCCCGCCGGAGGGGGCGTGTTCTCCCGGGGCTTGCATTGAGGGGGCGTGGCCTTTGCAGTTGGGGGCGTGGCCTTTGCAGGAGGGAATGTGCTGAGGGGGCGTGGCCTTAGCAGGAGGGAATGTGCTGAGGGGGCGTGGCTTCGGACACGGGGCGTGGTCTCTGCTTGGGGCCCGCGCGCGTACGAGGGGCGTGGCCTCTGCATAAAGGGGCTGTGGTCTCTTATGGGGGCGTGACCTTACCATATAAGGGGCGTGGTCTCCACAGGAGCGCACGGGGGGCGTGGCCTCACCATATAAGGTGTATGGTCGTCGAAGGAGCTCACAGAGGGGCGTGACCTCTTTGTGGGGGCGTGGCCTTACTATATAAGGTGCGTGGTCTGTGGGGGGGACACACGGAGGGGGCGTGGTTAAGCAAGAGGGGGCGTGATCTTACCATATAAGGCACGTGGTCGCAGCAGAGTGCGTGGAGGGGCGTGGTCTCTTTCTAGGGGGCGTGGCCTTGCCATATAAGGTGTGTGGGTGTGCAGAAGGTGGTGGTTAGCCACCAGGGGGCGTGGTCTTACCATATAAGGCACGTGGTCTCTGCAGGAGCAGGTGGAGGGGAGGAGCCTTGCCATAAAGCGACCTATTGCTAGGGGGCGTGGCCTCCCCATATAAGACACGTGAGTGCACAGAGGGGGCGTGGCCTCATCCAGGGGGGCGTGGCCTCACCCTCCAAGTGCTCCTCCCCAGGTGTCTCCGCCCTTCGCCATGAAGTGCATCATTACAGGTGGCAATGTCAAAGGTGAGTGTGACCACTTAGGGAAGGGGTCGGGGGGGGGGTTGGGTGTGGGGGTGCCCGGTGTCACCCCAACTCCTCCCTGTCCCCCTCCCCCAGCGCTGGGCCGAGCGGTGCACTCGCTGTCGCGCGTCGGGGACGAGCTGTACCTGGAGTCCTGCGAGAAGGGGGTATGGAGGGCGTCGGGAGTTGGGGACGTCGCTGCCTTCGCCCCTCTCTGTCCCCAGGGTGAGGGGCCAGGTGGTGCCAGCTCTCTGTGTGTCCCTAGCTGTCCCTGCGCACGGTCAACTCGTCCCGTTCGGCCTTCGCCTCCTTCCTCTTCGCGCCCCTCTTCTTCCAGCGCTTCGAGGCGGGAAGGGAGCTCTGTCGCTGCAAGGTCCTCATGAAGGTGACGTATCCACAGGGCTCTGGGGACATGGGGGGGGGGTAGGTGGGGTCACCGTCCCCGTATCCATCCCCACATCCACCCTCCAAGTCCTTTCTGGCCACCTCTGGGGACAAGGAGGGAGCAGGCAGGGTGACATTCCATTCACCCATCCCTGCATCCATCCCCATATCTGTCCTCACAGCCCTTCCTGAGCATCTCTGGGGACAAGGGCAGGGTGACCATCCCCGTATCCGTCCCCACAGCCCTTCTTGGGCATCTTTGGGGACAAGGGCAGGGTGACCATCCCCATATCTGTCCCCATGTCCATCCCTAAAGTCCTTCTTGGGCATTTTTGGGGACAAGGAGGGAGCAGGCAGAGTGACAATCCACGTCTTCATCCCTGTATCATATCCCCATGTCCATCCCCAGAGTCCTTCTTGGGCATCTTTGGGGACAAAGACAGTGTGACCATCCCCATATCTGTCCCCATATCTGTCCCCACAGCCCTTCCTGAGCATCTCTGGGGACAAGGGCAGGGTGACCATTCCCGTATCTGTCCCCATATCCATCCCCAAAGTCCTTCTTGGGTGTCTTTGGGGACAAGGAGGGAGCAGGCAGAGTGACGATCCACGTCTTCATCCCTGAATCATATCCCCATGTCCATCCCCAGAGTCCTTCTTGGGCATCTTTGGGGACAAGGGCAGGGTGACCATCCCCATATCTGTCCCCACAGTTCTTCTTGGACATCTCTGGGGACAAGGGCAGGGTGACCATCCCCATATCTGTCCCCATGTCCATCCCCAAAGTCCTTCTTGGGCATCTTTGGGGACAAGGGCAGGGTGACCATCCCCGTATCTGTCCCCATGTCCATCCCCAAAGTCCTTCCTGGGCATCTTTGGGGACAAGGGCAGGGTGACCATCCCCATATCTGTCCCCACAGTTCTTCTTGGACATCTCTGGGGACAAGGGCAGGGTGACCATCCCCGTATCTGTCCCCATGTCCGTCCCCAAAGTCCTTCTTGGGCATCTTTGGGGACAAGGGCAGTGTGACCATCCCCGTATCCCTCCCCACAACCCTTCCTGGGCCATCTTTGGGGACAAGGGCAGTGTGACCATCCCCATATCCATCCCCACAGCCCTTCCTGGGCCTTCTCTGGGGACAAGGGCAGGGTGACCATCCCCATATCTGTCCCCATGTCCGTCCCCAAAGTCCTTCTTGGGCATCTTTGGGGACAAGGGCAGGGTGACCATCCCCGTATCCATCCCCACAACCCTTCCTGGGCCATCTTTGGGGACAAGAGCAGGGTGACCATCCCCGTATCCCTCCCCACAACCCTTCCTGGGCCATCTTTGGGGACAAAGGCAGTGTGACCATCCCCGTATCCCTCCCCACAGCCCTTCCTGGGCCATCTCTGGGGACAAGGAGGGCCCGGCTGCGGTGACAGTCCCTCTGTGTGTCCCCCCCCCCCCCGCAGTCCTTCCTGGGGGTGTTCCGCTCGCTGCCGTCGCTGGAGAAGACGGTGGAGCAGTGCCTGGTCCTGCTGCGTCCCCAAGCCAACCGCCTCGTCGTGCAGCTCCACTGCAAGCACGGTCAGCTGGGGACACCGGGGACACCAGCGCTGGGGACAGCAGAGCTGGGGACACGGGGGGCGGGGGGAGGGCTGGTCCCCGGCCCCGCTGAGCCCCGTGTCGTCCCTGCCAGGTGTCACCAAGACCCACAACTTGGCCTTCCAGGAGTGCGAGCAGCTCCAGGCTGTGTTTGACACGCGGCGCTACGGCAGCAGCCTCTGCGCACAAGCACGGTGAGCGGGGGACGCAAAGGGGACGCTGGGGTGGCTCTGGGGATGTTGGGATAGCTCTGGGGACACTGGGGTGGCTCTGGGGACGTTGGGATAGCTCTGGGGATGCTGGGGAGGCAAAGGGGACACTGGGATGGCTCTGGGGACACTGGGGTGGCTCTGGGGACGTTGAGATAGCTCTGGGGATGCTGGGGAGGCAAAGGGGACACTGGGATGGCTCTGGGGACACTGGGGTGGCTCTGGGGACGTTGGGATAGCTCTGGGGATGCTGGGGAGGCAAAGGGGACACTGGGATGGCTCTGGGGATGTTGGGATAACTCTGAGGACGCTGGGGAGGCAAAGGGGACTCTGGGGGACACTGGAATAGCTCTGGGGACATTGAGATAGCTCTGGGGACGCTGGGGAGGCAAAGGGGACTCTGGGGGACACTGGGATAGCTCTGGGGACACTGGGATGGCTCTGAGGATGCTGGGTTGGCAAATGGGACAATGGGATGGCTCTGGGGACACTGGGGTGGCTCAGGATGCTGGAGAGGCAAAGGGAACTCTGGGGACACTGGGATAGCTCTGGGGACATTGAGATAGCTCTGGGGATGCTGGGGAGGCAAAGGGGACTCTGGGGACACTGGGGTGGCCAAAGAGACTCTGAGTTGGCTCTGGGGACACTGGGATGGCTCTGGGGATGCTGAGGTGGCAGAGGGGCCTATGAAGACACTGGGGTGGCTCTGGGGACACTGGGATGACTCTGGGGATGTTGGGATAGCTCTGAGGACACTGGGATGGCTCTGGGGACTTTGGGGAGGCAAAGGGGACTCTGGGGACACTGGGATGACTCTGGGGTTGCTGAGGTGGCAAAGGGGACACTGGGGACACTGGAATGCTGACGTGGGAGAGGGGACTATGAAGACACTGGGATGGCTCTGGGGACACTGCGGTGGCTCTGGGGACGCTGGGGAGGCAAAGGGGACTCTGGGGACACTGGGCTGGCTCTGGGGACACTGAGGTGGCAAAGAAGACTCTGGGGTGGCTCTGGGGACACTGGGATGTCTCTGGGGATGCTGGGGTGGCAAAGGGGACTGGGGACACTGGGATGGCTCTGGGGATGCTGAGGTAGCAGAGGGGGCTCTGGGGACACTGGGTAGTCCTGGGGACACTGGTAGCAAAGGGGACTCTGGGATGGCTCTGGGGACACTGGGATGGCTCTGGGGACACTGGGGTGGCTCTGGGGACGTTGAGATAGCTCTGGGGATGCTGGGGAGGCAAAGGGGACACTGGGATGGCTCTGGGGACACTGGGGTGGCTCTGGGGACGTTGGGATAGCTCTGGGGATGCTGGGGAGGCAAAGGGGACACTGGGATGGCTCTGGGGATGTTGGGATAACTCTGAGGACGCTGGGGAGGCAAAGGGGACTCTGGGGGACACTGGAATAGCTCTGGGGACATTGAGATAGCTCTGGGGACGCTGGGGAGGCAAAGGGGACTCTGGGGGACACTGGGATAGCTCTGGGGACACTGGGATGGCTCTGAGGATGCTGGGTTGGCAAATGGGACAATGGGATGGCTCTGGGGACACTGGGGTGGCTCAGGATGCTGGAGAGGCAAAGGGAACTCTGGGGACACTGGGATAGCTCTGGGGACATTGAGATAGCTCTGGGGATGCTGGGGAGGCAAAGGGGACTCTGGGGACACTGGGGTGGCCAAAGAGACTCTGAGTTGGCTCTGGGGACACTGGGATGGCTCTGGGGATGCTGAGGTGGCAGAGGGGCCTATGAAGACACTGGGGTGGCTCTGGGGACACTGGGATGACTCTGGGGATGTTGGGATAGCTCTGAGGACACTGGGATGGCTCTGGGGACTTTGGGGAGGCAAAGGGGACTCTGGGGACACTGGGATGACTCTGGGGTTGCTGAGGTGGCAAAGGGGACACTGGGGACACTGGAATGCTGACGTGGGAGAGGGGACTATGAAGACACTGGGATGGCTCTGGGGACACTGCGGTGGCTCTGGGGACGCTGGGGAGGCAAAGGGGACTCTGGGGACACTGGGCTGGCTCTGGGGACACTGAGGTGGCAAAGAAGACTCTGGGGTGGCTCTGGGGACACTGGGATGTCTCTGGGGATGCTGGGGTGGCAAAGGGGACTGGGGACACTGGGATGGCTCTGGGGATGCTGAGGTAGCAGAGGGGGCTCTGGGGACACTGGGTAGTCCTGGGGACACTGGTAGCAAAGGGGACTCTGGGATGGCTCTGGGGACACTGGGGAGGTTCTGGGGACGCTGGGGTGGCAAAGGAGACACTGGGGTGGCTCTGGGGAAACTGGGATGGTTCTGGGGATGCTGAGGTGGCAGAGGGGACTATGAAGACACTGGGGTGGCTCTGGGGACACTGGGATAGCTCTGGGGACACTGGGGTGGCAAAGGAGACTGGGTTGGCTCTGAGGACATTGGGATGGCTCTGAGGATGCTGAGGTGGCAAAGGGGACACTGGGATGGCTCTGGGGTCATTGAGATAACTCTGGGGACGCTGGGGAGGCAAAGGGGACTCTGGGGGACACTGGGATAGCTCTGGGGACCCTGGGATGGCTCTGGGGATGCTGAGGTGGCAGAGGGGACTATGAAGACACTGGGGTGGCTCTGGGGATGTTGGGATAGCTCTGGGGACACTGGGATGGCTCTGAGGACGCTGGGTTGGCTCTGGGGACATTGGGATAGCTCTGGGGACACTGGGGTGGCTCTGAGGATGCTGAGGTGGCAAAGGGGACACTGGGATGGCTCCAGGGACGCTGAGTAGTCCTGGGAACACTGGGGTGGCTAAGGGGACTCTGGGGACCCTGGGTGGCTCTGAGGACACTAGGTGGCACGGGGGTGGCACTGAGGCCAGCGAGGTGACTCTGGGGATGCTGTGGGGACACCGGGGTGGGTGACAGGCATCCCCTGTCCCCAGGCTGCTGGCAGAGGCCGTGCAGCACTTCTCTGCGGGGCAGGCGGAGGTGACACTGGGCACAGGGACCGGGGACAGGATCGGGCTCCGCAGCCACATGGATGATACAGGTGAGCCAGAGGGGGGGGTGGGGCAGGTTGGGGGGTCCCTTCCCCACCTTGGGGGGGGGTGCCCTGACCCCCCCTCTTTGCTGTCCCCCCAGAGCCCAGCAAGGCGATGGTGACAGAGCTGTGGCTCGGCAGGGACGAGTTCCAGGCGGTGTCGGTGGCACCGGGGTCCCGCGTCACCTTCTGCCTCAAGGAATTCCGCGTGAGCCTCTCCTCGGGGCCACCACCTGCCCTGGGTCACCTCCAGCCCTTTGTCACCTCCTTCAGTCAACCCTTTGTCAAGGCCCAAGCCCTTGTCACCTCCCCTCTGTCCCCAGAGACCTTCACTGAGACCCTCAACGTGCCCTTTGTCACCTTCCCCAGCCCCTTGTCACCTCCTCTTTGTCCCCAGGGGTCACTGACCTTCACCGAGACCCTCAATGTGCCCTTCGTCACCTTCCCCAACCTCTCACGTCACCTCCCTTTTGTCCCCAGAGGCCCCTGACCTTCACTGAGATCCTCAACATGCCCTTTGTCACCTCCCCTTTGTCCCCAGGAGTCACTGACCTTCACTGAGACCCCCCAACTTGCCCTTTGCCACCCTCCCCAACCCCTTGTCACCTTCCATCTGTCCCCAGGGGCATCACTGAGACCCCCAACCTGCCCTTTGTCACCCTCCCCATTCCTCTGTCACCTCCCCTTTGTCCCCAAGAGCCTCTGACCTTCACGGAGACCCTCAACGTGCCCTTTGTCACCTTCCCCAACCCCCTTGTCACCTCCCCTCTGTCCCCAGGGGCATCACTGAGACCCCGAACCTGCCCTTTGTCACCTTCCCCACCCCCCTGTCACCTCCCCTCTGTCCCCAGGTGCCTCTGCCCTTCACTGAGACCCTGAACCTGCCCTTTGTCACCTCCCCTTTGTCCCCAGGGGCATCACTGAGACCCCCAACCTGCCCTGTGTCACCCTCCCCATTCCTCTGTCCCCTCCCCTTTGTCCCCAAGAGCCTCTGACCTTCCCCGAGACCCCCAACCTGCCCTGTGCCACTCTCCCCAACCCCTTGTCACCTCCTTTTTGTCCCCAGGTGCCCCCTGACCTCCACCAAGGTCCCCAACCAGCCCTCTGTCACCCCCCCGCCAATGTCCCCTCTGTCCCCAGGCGCTGCTGAGCTTCGCCGAGGCCTCCAACCTGCCCCTCACCATCCACTACGACACACCTGGCAGGTAAGACTTGTCCCCCTGGGTCCTCCTTTGCCTCCTTGTCCCCCCCCCCTGCTGAGTCCCCCTGGGTCCTCCTTTGCTTCCTTCAACCCCCTCCAAATGTCCCTTGTGTCCCCAGGCCGGTGGTTGTCACCGCGGAGGACACAGTGCTGGAGGTCCACCTGGTGCTGGCCACCCTCTCGGACCTGGAGAGCAGCTCCCAGCCCCCCCCCCAGTCCAACCAGTAAGACTTGATTGGCCAGAGCTCCTCTCGCTCCGGTGCCGTCAGTAGGGACCAGAGTGAACCGTCCCCAATTGTCCCCTTCGCTGTCCCCAACCAGCGTCTCCCACTTGGCCGACGACGACCTCGACTCCTACATGGTGGCCCTGGAAGCCAGCGCCGCCGACGAGGGGGGGTCGGGGGTCAACCCCCCCAGCCCCACCTTCCCCCTGCGCACCCCACGTTCCGCCCCGAGCGACCCCCAAGAGGAGGATGAGGATGAGGAGGAAGCAGCTGTGCCGGGGACCCCCCCTCACAAAAAGGTTTGGGAGGAGATTTGGGGGGGGGACGGGACACAAAGGGGGGGACGGGTCCGACCCCATCTCTGACCCCCCCGTTTCTCTCTCCCCCTCAGTTTCGTTCCCTGTTTTTCGGTTCCGTCTTGACGCCGAGTGGGGTGGCCGGGCCGACCCCCACCCAGGAGGTGCTGGCGGAGGATAGCGACGGCGACGACTGAGCCCCCCGACACCCCCAAACACATGCAGCACCCACCCCGGAGCCCCCCGACACCCCCAAACACACGCAGCACCCACCCCGGAGCCCCCTGACACCCCCAGCACCCACCCCGGGATGAGCGCGGAGCCCCCCCGACACCCCCAAACACAGGCGGACGTCCCCTTAACAAGTTTATTCCCCCCAAAATCCTCCTGCCCACCCCCCAAAAACCCTCCTCCACTGCCAGCGCAGGGCTGGGGGCTCCCCCCTCGCCCTGGGGCTGCGTTAGGTGGAGAAGGGGGGGCCCAGGGTTGAATTCTGGGTTCCCCCATCACCTCAGGGCTTAGTTTGGTAGAGGAGGGGAGTCCCAGGATTGAGTTCCGGGCTCCCCCCTCATCCTGGGACTGTGTTAGGTAGAAGGGGGGGTCCCAGGGTTGAATTCTGGGCTCCCCTTTGCCTTGGGGCTGCGTTAGGTGGAGAAGGGGGGTCCCACGATTGAATTCTGGGCTCCCCCCTTACCTCAGGGCTTAGTTTGGTAGAGGAGGGGGGGGTCCCAGGGTTGGTCTCTGGGCTCCCCCCTTGCCCTGGAGCTGTGTTAGGTAGAGGGGGGGGGGGGGGGTCCCAGGGTTGAATTCTGGGCTCCCCCCTCACCCTCGGGCTGTGTTAGGTAGAGGTGGGGGGGTCCCACGATTGAATTCTGGGCTCCCCCATCACCTCAGGGCTTAGTTTGGGGGGTCCCAGAGTTGAGTTCTGGACTCCTCTTTCACCCCAAGGCTGTATTTGGTGGAGAAGGGGGGGGTCCCAGGGTTGAATTCTGGGCTCCCCCCTTGCCCTGGGGCTGCATTTGGTAGAGGAGGGGGGTCCCAGGGTTGAGTTCTGGGCTCCCCCCTCGCCCTGGGGCTGCATTAGGTGGAGAAAGGGGGTCCCAGGGTCGAATTCTGGGCTCCCCCTTCACCTTGGGGCTGGTGTAGAGGGACGGGGGGGAAGGACGGACGCGGCCTGGGGAGAGAGCAGGAGCTTCCAAATAAAAAACAAGTCGAAAGAAAAGCGACCTGCTGCTGCTGCTGTGGGCTGGGGGGGGGTGGCTTTTCCGGGGGGGGGCGGCGCGCGGCTCATTTCTTGGCTTTGGCGGAGTTCCGGGGTGGGGTGACGGGGCGCCCGGCGGGGTTCAGGCCGCTGAACTGCCCGTACTTGCCCTTGTTCTTGTCGGCCGGCTTCAAAATCTGAGGAAAGGAGGGAAGGGAAAAAGATAAAACAAAAAAAAAAAAAAGAGGTGAGCAGGGTCTGTGGGTTGTGTTTCATAGAATCATAGTCACCAGGTTGGAAGAGACCCACTGGATCATGGAGTCAACCATTCCCATCAAGCACTAACCCGTGTCCCTCAGCACCTCGGCCACCCACACCTTAAACACCTCCAGGGAAGGGGAATCAACCCCATCCCTGGGCAGCCTCTCCCACTGACCAATCAACCTTTCCATGAAGAATTTCTTCCTAATGTCCATCCTGACCCTCCCCTGGTGGAGCTTGAGGCTATTCCCTTCATCCTGTCCCTTGGGAGAAGAGCCCAGCTCCCTCCTCTCCACAACCTCCTCTCTTCTCAGGGAGTTGTAGAGAGCAAGGAGCTTGACCCCAGATCCAGCCCCTCCAGATCCCTCTGCAGAGCCTCAACCCATGGATCCAGCCTGTCCAGATCCCTCTACAGAGCCTCAACCCACGGATCCAGCCTGTCCAGATCCCTCTACAGAGCCTCAACCCATGGATCCAGCCTGTCCAGATCCCTCTACAGAGCCTCAACCCATGGATCCAGCCTGTCCAGATCCCTCCGCAGAGCCTCAACCCATGGACCCAGCCTGCCCAGATCCCTCTGCAGAGCCTCAACCCATGGATCCAGCCTGCCCAGATCCCTCCGCAGAGCCTCAACCCATGGATCCAGCCTGTCCAGATCCCTCTACAGAGCCTCAACCCATGGATCCAGCCCGTCCAGATCCCTCTGCAGAGCCTCAACCCATGGATCCAGCCTGTCCAGATCCCTCTGCAGTGCCTCCCTTCCTTGTGCAGATCAACATTTCCAGCTTGATTTCATCCACAAGCTTCCTAAGCCTAACTCCTGCTCCAGCTCCTCACTTCTCTTCCTTCCTGAAGGGTGGAAGCTCCCTACAGTCACCCCAAGTGACACAAGTCCTGGCTCCTGGAGGAACCCGGAGCCCCCCGAGTTTCTCTCAACTCCCCCAGAGCTCCCCCTCAACCCACCTGAAAGGAACACATCAGCGTTTCGTCCACGCTCATCATGGCGCCCGCGTTGTCGAACTCCCCGCAGTAGTTGGGGGCCGAGAAGAGGGTGACGAGCTGGCGCTTGGCGAAGAACTCGTAGCCGTCTTCTACCACCTGCAAAAGGCATCGGAGCTGAACCTGACACCCCAGGGGCGAAAAAAAATCCACCCCCGGGGCAAATATCCAACCCTTTAGGGCAAAACTTCCCCCACTTGGGGCAAATATTCATCGTTCGGAGGCGGCAAATACGCATCCCTGGGGCAAATAGTCATCCTCATGGGGGCAAAAAGGAAAATCTCCCCCAGGATCCATCCCACACAAGCTCCCAACACCCCCAAGGTCAAACATTCTCCTCAAATACTTCCCCTGAAAACCCATCTGTGCAGCCCCAAGGCAGCACCTAGGGGTAAATACTGCCCTTGAGGGGCAAACTGGGGGGTTAGGAGTGCCTGCCCCCCGACCCCGATACCCACAGGGAACCGAATTCCACCTCGAATCCCACCTCAAATCCCCACCCGGTACCTGGTGCGCCCGGCAGATGAGGTCCAGGTCGTGCTTGTGCAGGAACTTGGCCACCACCTCGGCCCCGAAGGTGAAGGAGACGCCGCGGTCGTTCTCGCCCCAGCCCTGCACGTCCTTGTCGGGATCCGACCAGAGCAGATCGCACAGCAGGCCCTGGTCCGGCACGTCCGTGGGACGCATGATCCGCCGGATCTGCTCCATCGACTGCAGGTCGGGAGACAACCCTGCGGGGAGAGGGAGAAGCATCAGGGCCTGGTTCTTCCCCCACAGCCACCTCATCCCACCCCAAAAGCTCCCGTTCTCCTCAGCGGATGCTGTCCCAAAGCCCCGGACGGGGCTGTACCCACCTCCGTGGCAGCAGAAGATCTTCTCGTCCACGATAGCAGCGATGGGCAAACAGTTGAAGCAGTCGGTGAAGGTTTTCCAGAGCTTGATGTTGTATCGTCGCTTGCCTGAGAAGCATGAAGTGTAGATATCATAGAATCATCAGGTTGGAAGAGACCCACCGGATCATCGAGTCCAACCACTCCCATCAATCACTAACCCATGGCCCTCAGGACCTCACTGAATACGGGGTTAGGGTAGGACAACACGGGGACAACGCAAGTTAGTTTGCAAATTGTAGAATTATGGAATGGGTTGGTTTGGAAGGGACCTCAAAGCCATCCAGTCCCAACCCCAGGGACACCTCCCGCTGGATCAGGGGCTCCAAGCCCCATCCAACCAGGTCTTGAGCCCCTCCAGGGATGGGGCAGCCACCACTGCCCTGGGACACAAGTCCCAGGGTCTCCCCAACCCTCACAGCAAAACATTTCTCCCCAAGATCTCATCTCAGTTGAGGGGAGACCTCATCGCTCTCTGCAGCTCCTGGAAAGGAGGTTGTGGTGAGGTAGGTGCTGGGCTCTTCTCCCAAGGAAGAAGCGACAGGACTAGAGGGAACGGCCTCAAGTTGCACCAGGGGAGGATTAGATTGGAGATTAGGTGTCGGCTGCCCAGGGAGGTGGTTGATTCACCTTCCCTGGAGGTGTTTAAGGTGGACAAGGTGCTGAGGGACATGGGTTAGTGATTGATGGGAATGCTTGGACTCGATGATCCCGTGGGTCTCTTCCAACCTAGTGATTCTATGATTAGGACCAATTTCTTCACCAAACGCGGTGAAGCCCTGGGAGAGGTTGCCCAGGGCGTGGGTGAAGCCTCCATGCCTGGAGGGCTTCAAAACACACGTGGCTGTGGCGCTTGGGGCCACGGTTTATTCGTCAGGGTGGGGCTGGATGAGCTCAGAGAGCTCTTCCAACCTCAACGACTCCACGATCCTAACATCAATGGTTGGACTCGATGATCCGATGGGTCCCTTCCAACCTAGTTGTTCTATGATTCTATGATCAAGCTGAATCATAGAATCGCCAGGTTGGAAGAGACCCATCGCATCATCGAGTCCAACCATTCCTATCAAACACTAAACCAAGTCCCTCAGGACTTCATCCACCTGTGCCTTAAACACCTCCAGGGAAGGGGAATCAACCACCTCCCTGGGCTGCCTGTTCCAATGCCCAATGACCCTCTGTGTGAAAAACTTCCTCCTAATCTCCAGCCTAAATCTCCCCTGGTGGAGCTTGAGGTCATTCCTTCTTGTCCTGTCCCTTGGGAGAAGAGCCCAGCTCCCTCCTCTCCACAACCTCCTTTCAGGGAGTTGTAGAGAGTAATGAGGTCTCCTCTCAGCCTCCTCTTCTCCAGGCTAAACCCCCCCAGCTCTCTCAGATGCTCCTCATAGGGCCTGTTCTCCAGCCCCTTCACCAGCCTCGTTGCTCTTCTCTGGACTCTCTCCAGAGCCTCAACATCCTTCTTGTGCTGAGGGGCCCACGACTGACCCCAGGATTCAAGGAGCGGCCTCACCAGTGCTGAGTCCAGAGGGAGAATCACCTCCCTGGCCCTCAGGACCTCGTCTACCCGTCCCTTAAACCCCTCCAGGGAAGGCGAACAGGCTGGGATGGCCGTGGGGACACTCACACTCGTCATAGAAGCCGTAGATGCGGTTGATGCTGGCGCATTCGTGGTTGCCGCGCAGCAGGAAGAAGTTCTCGGGGTATTTGATCTTGTAGGCGAGCAGGAGGCAGATGGTCTCCAGGGACTGCTTGCCCCGGTCCACGTAGTCCCCCAGGAACAGGTAGTTGCTCTCGGGAGGGAACCCCCCGTACTCGAAGAGCCGCAGCAGGTCGTAGTATTGCCCGTGGATGTCACCTGGAGGGGACATCGATGCGGGTGTGACCTCAGTCCCTTCACAGGGAAGCACAGGGTTCCCCCCGGTTGTCCCCTCCACTCACCGCAGATCTTCAGGGGGGCCTCCAGCTCCAGGAGGATGGGTTGGCTGAGGAAGATCTCCCGCGACTTGAGGCACAGCCCTCGGATCTCGTTCTCCGTCAGCTGCACGTTCTTGCCCGGCCGCGAGCCCTGGACTGGTGGCCCCACCACATCCCGAGAAAGAAAAGAGTCAAGGAATCGCTCCCCACCTTCCCTTGAGCCCCACAACTCCCACGCTGCCTCTCAACTCAATATCCAGGCCCCATTCCCTCACGACCCTCGAGGCCTGAGACCCTCCCTACCTCTACCTGTCCCCAACCCACAACCCTGAGCACCCCTGGGAAAGGGAAGCAGTTGGGGGGGTTAACTGGGGATGTTGGGGGGGGTGCTAGGGACTGTCTGAGGGGACTGGGACCACTGGAGGGAATGGGGCTGTTGTGGGGGGGAAAGGGGATGTGTGGGGAGGCCTGGGGGGTGTTAGAGGGGGCTGGGGTCACTTGTGGGGAGGAAAGAGGAGGTTTGGGGTGTGAATGGGGCTGCTGGATGTGGAATGAGGATGTTGGGGGAACTGTTCGAGGGGGCTGGGGTCACTTGGAGGGTCAATGGGGATGTTGTGGAGGGTCTGGGGTCTGTCTGAGAGGACTGGGACCAGTGGACGGAATGGGGATGTTGGTGGGGGGGTATGGAACTGTTATGAGGGGAAAAGAGGATGTGTGGGGAGGCCTGGGGGGTGTTAGAGGGGGCAGGGGTCACTTGGTGGGGGGGAAAGGGGATGTTTGGGGGGGCTGGAGGTTTGGGGTGTGAATGGGGCTGTTGGATGTGGAATGAGGATGTTGGGGGAGTTGTTAGAGGGGGCTGGGGTCACTTGGGGGGTCAATGGGGATGTTAGGGGCTGTTAGAAGGGGTTTGGGGTCATTGAGGGGGGGAATCAGTATGTTTACGGGGCGAAGAGAGGCTGTTTGGGGGGGGCTGGAGGCTTGGGGGGGTGTGAATGAGACTGTTGGAGGTGGAATGAGGATGTTGGGGGGGAATAGGGATGTTTGGGGGGACAGGAGATGCTTTGGGGGGGCCTGGAGGCTTGTGGGGAGGGGAACGGGACTGTTGGAGGTGGAATGAGGATGTTGGGGGGAATAGGGATGTTTTGGGGGGACAGGAGATGATTAAGGGGGGATGGAGGCTTGGGGGTGTGTGAATGGGACGGTTGGAGGTGGAATAAGGATGTTGGGGGGGAATAGGAATGTTTTTGGGGGACAGGGGATGCTTGGGGGGGCTGGAGGCTTGTGGGAGTGTGAATGGGACGGTTGGAGGTGGAATAAGGATATTGGGGGGGAATAGGGATGCTTTGGGGGGGCCTGGAGGCTTGTGGGAGTGTGAATGGGACTGTTGGGGGTGGAATGAGGATGTTGGGGGGGGAATAAGGATGTTTTGGGGGAACAGGAGATGATTGAGGGGGGATGGAAGCTTGTGGGAGTGTGAATGGGACGGTTGGAGGTGGAATAAGGATGTTGGGGGGGAATAGGGATGTTTGGGGGGACAGGAGGTGCTTTGGGGGGGCCTGGAGGCTTGTGGGGAGGGGAACGGAACTGTTGGAGGTGGAATGAGGATGTTGGGAGGGAATAAGGATGTTTGGGGGGGACAGGAGATGCTTGGGGGGCCTGGAGGCTTGGGGGGTGTGAATGGGGCTGTTGGAGGTGAAATAAGGATGTTAGGGGGGAATAGGGATGTTTTGGGGGGACAGGAGATGCTTGGGGGGCCTGGAAGCTTGTGGGAGTGTGAATGGGACGGTTGGAGGTGGAATAAGGATGTTGGGGGGGAATAGGGATGTTTTGGGGGGACAGGAGATGCTTTGGGGGGGTCTGGAGGCTTGTGGGGGGTGTGAATGAGACTATTGGAGGTGGAATAAGGTTGTTGGGGGGAATAGGGATGTTTTGGGGGGACAGGAGATGCTTGGGGGGCTGGAGGCTTGTGGGGAGGGGAACGGAACTGTTGGAGGTGGAATGAGGATGTTGGGGGGGAATAGGGATGTTTGGGGGGACAGGAGATGCTTTGGGGGGGAGCTGGAGGCTTGGGGGTGTGTGAATGGGACTGTTGGAGGTGGAATAAGGATGTTGGGAGGGAATAAGGATGTTTGGGGGGGACAGGGGATGCTTGGGGGGGCTGGAGGCTTGTGGGGAGGGGAACGGGACTGTTGGGGGTGGAATGAGGATGTTGGGGGGGGAATAAGGATGTTTGGGGGGACAGAGGATGCTTGGGGGGGGAATAGGGGTAGTTGGGGGGAACAGAGGATGCTTGGGGGGGGAATAGGGGTAGCTGGGGGGGCAAGGAGGATGTTGGGGGGGTCTCAGGTTGGCAGGTAGGACCCTAAAACCATTTTGGGGGAGTCCTAAGGCTCCAGTTATGGGGTAGAAGAGTGAGGATGTATTTGGGAGGAACCCAAAGCTTAGAGGGGGGAGAATCCTGGGCTGGGGGTTGGACATGTTGGGGGATGGGGAGACGATGTATTTAGGGGGACCCTGAGGTCCAGAGGCCACTGGGGGGTCCCAGGCCGAGGGGAGGGGGCGGGGGGAATGTTTTGGGGGGGATGATCCCAGGCCCTCGAAGGGGTCGCAGAGCAGGGATGGGGACCCTGATATCATTATTAGGGGGAGCAGGGGCTGCTTTTGGGGGGGTCCCGAAGCCATTGGGGGGGTCACAGACCAGGGTGGGGGAACCTTAAGACCACTGAGGGGGGATAGAGGAAGTCACTGGACGATCCCAGGTCGGAGCAGGGGGTCCCTGAGACCATTCTGAGGGAGTCCCAAGGCCACAGGGGAGTCCTTGAGGCCATTAGGAAAGGGAGGGAAGGCCTAGGTGGGGGAGGGGGGGCGGGGGGCAGCCCTGGGTGGGGGTCCCAGGCCGCGGGGAAGGCCGAGACCGCTCGGAGTGGGGGATGGGATGTCTAAAGGGGTGTTCCCGGCCCTTGGGGGAGTTCCCCGGTCGGGCGGAGGGTCCCCAGGGCCGGCGGTGCGGCTCACCCTCCAGGAGGCGGCTGATGATGGAGTCGAGGTTGAGCTTCTCGGTGTCCGCCATGGCCGCCCGACGCGCCGCCCCGCCCCGGGCAGAGAGAGGCCACGCCCCCGGCGCAGAGCGGCACCAGAGCGGGGAATAGAGCGGCCACAGCGCCGCTAGCAGCGCCCCCAGCGGGGAGGAGGGGGCAGTGCAGGGGGCAGGGTTGGGGACAGAGGACAGGGAAAGGGGACAGAGGACAGGGAATGGGGACAGGGGAGGGGACAGAGGAGAGGGGGCAGGAGATAGAGAATGGGGACAGAGGACAGGGAATGGGGACATGGGAGAGGAGGGAGAGGTAGGGGAGAGGAGGGAGGGGTAGGGGAGAGGGGACAGGGAATGGGGACATGGGAGAGGGGAGAGGGGAGAGGGGACATGGAATGGGGACAAGGGAGAGGGGACAGGGGACAGGGGGTAGGGAATGGGACAGGGGACAGGGAATAGAGACAGAGGAGAGAGGGCAAGGAGTGGGGACCGGAAAGAGGGGACAAGGAATGGGAGCAGGGAACAGAGGACAGGGAATGGGGGAGAGGGGACAGGGGAGGGGACACAGAAGAGGGGAGAGTGGACAAGGAGTGGGGACAGGGGACAAGGAATGGGAGCAGAGGATGAGGAATGGGGACAGGAGACAAGGGAGATGGGCAGGGGTTGGGGACAAGAGAGAGGGGATAAGGAATGGGGACAGGGGACAAGGAGTAGGGACAGGGAGAGGGGACAGGGAGCAGGGGACAGGGGACATGGGGAGCACAGTGACATGAGGACACCCGTGGTTTGGGGACATGCTGGGCAAGGGGGACACTGGGAACCCCAAGTGCCCAAATGCCAGTTCTGTGGGCACAGGGACAGCCTGGGGACAGGGACATGGGAGTAGCTTGGGGAGAGAGGCACAGGAACAACCCTGGGGACAGGTACAGGGGACACAGGGGGACACAGAGGGGACACAGGCCCCCCCTGCCACATCCCCACTCAGGCACCTTGGGGACACGTTGCGAGCAACTCCGGGTGTTGCCAGGAGGCTGTTGCCACCCTGGTGTCCCCAAGGCCACCTGGAACCTCGAGGTGTCCCCAGGGCCTCCCTGGGCACTGGGAGGGGACGAACTCACAGAAGGTGGCAGTGCCACCAGGCCTGGGACCGAGGGAGGGGACACAGGGGTTGTGCCCTCCTTGTCTGTCCCCTCTCTGTCCCCCTCCTCATGCCCTCCCTGACCCCATTAGCCACCTTCCCTGTCCCCTGTCTGTCCCTTTGCTGTCCCCTTCCCTGTCCCCCTGTCTGTCCCCTGCCTGTCCCTCTTCCCATTCCCTGTCTGTCACCCTCTCTGCCCCCTCTCTGTCCCTCTCCCTCTCCCCTCCCTGTCCCCTCTCTGTCCCCAAGCTGTGTCCCCGGCTGAAGTGGCAGTGGGACAAGACAGGTCGGGTCCCCAACCCCCTCCCTGTGCCAGGGGACGGTGGGTTTATCCCGGGTGGTGACATTCGCTGGCCCCTGCGGTGACATTTCTGCTCTGCGGTGTCAGCTTCGCACCCTGGCCTGGGCTGACCCCACAGGCCTGGCCCGTGTCCCTTGTCCCCTCTCCCTGTCCCCTCTCCCCCAGCCCTTGTCCCATGTCCAGTGCTCTTTGTCCCCTCTTCCTCTCCCTGTCCCCTCTCCCCCAACCCTTGTCCCTGTCCCTAATCCCTGTCCCATGTCCAATACTCCTGGTCCCTTCTCCCTGTCCCTAATCCCTGTCCCATGTCCAATGCTCCTTGTCCCCTCTCCCTGTCCCCTCTCCCCCATCCCTTGTCCATGTCCCCTCTCCCTGTCCCCTCTCTCCCAGCCCTTGTCCCTGTCCCTTCTCCCTGTCCCCTAATCCCCCATCCCTGTCCCATGCCCAATGTCCTTTGTCCCCTCTCCCTGTCCCCTCTCACCCATCCCATGTCCCTGTCCCCTAATCCCTGTCCCATGTCCAATGCCCCTTGTCCCCTCTCCCTGTCCCTTCTCCCCCATCCCATGTCCCTGTCCCCTGTCCCCTCTCCCCCATCCCATGTCCCTGTCCCCTGTCCCCTCTCCCCCATCCCATGGCCCTGTCCCCTGCCCCCTCTCCCCCATCCCATGGCCCTGTCCCTTCTCCCTGTCCCCTAATCCCTGTCCCATGTCCCATGTCCAATGCTCCTTGTCCCCTCTCCCCTGTCCCTGTCCCCTAATCCCCATTTCCTGTCCCATGTCCAATGCTCCTTGTCCCCTGTCCCTGTCCCCTAATCCCCCGTCCCATGTCCAATGCTCCTAATCCCTGTCCCATGTCCAATGCTCCTTGTCCCCCCTCCCCATCCCTTGTCCCTTGTCCCTTCTCCCTGTCCCTTCTCCCTGTCCCCTAATCCCTGTTCCCTGTCCCATGTCCAATGCTCCTTGTCCCCTCTCCCATGCTCCTTGTCCCCTCTCCCTGTCCCCCCTCCCCATCCCCTCTCTCTCATTCCATGTCCCCTGTCCCCATCCCCTCTTGCTGTCCCCTGTCCCATGTCCAATGTCCCTTGTCCCCTTCCCTGTCCCCTATCCCCCATCTCTGTCCCTTGTTCCCCCTTCCTATCCCCCCTCCTTGTCCCCCCTCCCTGTCCCCCCCTCCCCATCCCCCTGTCCCCATTCCTGTCTCCCCTCCTTGTCCCCCATCCCTCTCCCCTGTCCCTGTCCCCCCTCCTTGTCCCCCATCCCTGTCCCCCCCTTGTCCCCCATTCCTGTCCCCCCTCCTTGTCCCCCATCCCTCTCCCCTGTCCCTGTCCCCCCTCCTTGTCCCCCATCCCTGTCCCCCCCTTGTCCCCCATTCCTGTCCCCCCTCCTTGTCCCCCATCCCTGTCCCCCCATTCCTGTCCCCTCTGTCCCCCCTCCCTGTCCCCCCCTCCCATGTCCCCCCCGTCCCCGCCCCCTGGCAGGAGGCGCCACCACCACCAGAGGGACCGGCTGTCACCGCCGCCACCAACCAGTGCCACCAACCAGTGCCACCAACCAGTGCCACCAGTGCCACCGCCGGTGGGTGCAGCGTGAGTGGGAGTGGGGCTTGGGGTGGGGGGGGCTTGAGTGAGTGAGTGAGTGAGTGTGACACGAGTGACCGTGACACTGCATGTGTGTGTGTGTGTGTGTACACACGAGTGTGTGTGTGTACGAGTGTGTGTGTGTGTGAGCGTGAATGAGTGTGCAAGGGGGAGTGTGCGTGCACGAGTGAGTGTGACACTGTCTGCGTGACTGAGTGTGCGTGGGTGAGTGTGACCCTGTGTGTGCTGTGTGTGCGACTGAGTGTGCATGACTGAGTGTGACACTGTGCGCGGGCGAGTGTGACGCTCTCTGCATGACTGAGTGTGCATGACTGAGTGTGACACGGTGTGTTCTGTGTGTGAGTGTGACACTGTGTGCACTGTGTGTGCGCGCATGAGTGTGCATGACTGAATGTGACATTGAGTGTGCACGAGTGTGATATGAGTGACTGTGACACTGTGTGTGTATGAGTGTGTGCATGAATGATTGTGCACGGGTGAGTGTGTGTGCATGAGTGAGTGTGATACCGTCTACATGACTGAGTGTGCATGACTCAGTGTGACACTGAGTGTGCACGAGTGTGACAAGAGTGACTGTGACGCTGTGTGTGTGTACGAGTGTATGCATGAATTAGTGTGCAAGGGTGTGTGTGTGCACGAGTGTGTGTGACGCTGTGTGCGTGACTGAGTGTGACTGTGTGCGTTCATGAGGGAGTGCGACGCCGTGTGTGTGTGCGCGTGAGTGTGCACAGCTGAGTGTGACACTGTATGCGTGTGCACGAGTGAGTGTGCAAGAGTGTGTGTGCACAGCCGAGCGTGTGCACATGTGAGTGCGACATGAGTGTGGCACCGTGTGTGTGTGCGCATGATTGAGTGTGACGCGAGTGAGTGTGCATGAATGCGTGTGTGCATGATTGTGTGTGTGCACACGGTTGAGTGTGACATTTTATATGTGCATGCACGAGTGAGTGTGTGTGCACAAGTGTGACACTGTGCATGCACGAGTGTGACAACGTGTGTGTGCACAAGTGCACGTGCAGGAGTGTGTGCACACGGGTGAGCGCGACACTGTGTGTGCATGAGTATGTGTGCACACGGGTGAGTGTGACACTGTGTGTGTGCATGCACGAGTGAGTGTGTGTGCACAAGTGTGACACTGTGTGCATGCATGAGAGTGACAACGTGTGTGTGCACAAGTATGTGTGCATGAGTGTGTGTGCACACGGGTGAGTGTGACACTGTGTGTGTGTGCATGAGTGCGTGTGTGTGCACGAGTGTGACACTGTGTGTGCATTCACGAGTGTCACACTGTGTGTGTGCGTGAGTGTGACACCATGTGTGTATGTGCCTGAGTGCGTGACACTGTGTATGTGCACAACTGACTGCGCAAGAGTGTGACACTGTGCTAGTGTGTGTGCACGGGTGAGTGTGCAAGAGCGAGTGTGACGCCTTGTGTGTGCACATGAGCGTGACAACATGTGTGTGCACACAGATGAGTGTGCCACTGTGTGTGTGTGTGTGTGCATGAGCGTGTGTGCACAAGTGTGAAGTGAGTGTGTGTACCTGAGTGTGACACCATGTGTGTGCATGAATGTGACACTGCGTGTTTGTGAGTGTGCAAGAGTGAACGTGACACTGTGTGTTTGTGAGTGTGCAAGTGTGACACAGTTTGCACAACTGTCTGTGCAAGCGCGACACTGTGTGTGCATGAGTGAGTGTGACTCCATGCGTGCATGTGCACAAGTGTGTGTGTGTGTCTGTGTGCACTAGTGAACGTGTGCACACACATGGCACCGTGTGCACAAGCGTGTGCGACACCGTGTTTGTGTGCACGAGTGTGCACAAGCGTGTGTCTGTCCCTGCGTTCCTGCGTGTGTGTGTGTGCGCGAGTGCATGTGCCTTCGCACACGCGGGTGTCCCCAGGCCCCGTGGGTGGCAGGCGGTGGCCTGGTGCCTGTGGGGCTGGTGACAGTGACAGAGGTGGCAGCTGCAGCTCAGGCAGGGGACGTGCGAGGTGGCACCTCAGCCATGCTCGGGTCGGGGGGGGTGGCACGGGGGGGACACACACGCAAACACTGTCCCTATGGGTCCCCAACCCCACCCCCCCCCCCGGGTCCCCAAACCCTACTGTGTTCCCAACCCCCTGTGTCCCCAAACCCCTCCTTGTGTCCCCAAAACCCTCCATGTCCCCAAACCCCTCATGTGCCCAGACTCCTCTTCGTCCCCAAACCCCTCCATGTCCCCAAACCCCTCGTGTCCCCAGACTCCTCTTCGTCCCCAAACCCCTCTGATCCCCCCAAACCTCTCTGTCCCCAAACCCCTCTGTGTCCCCAAACCCCTCTGTGTCCTCAAACCCCTCTGTCCCCAAGGCCCTCTGTGTCCCCAAAGCCCTCATGTCCCCAAACCTCCCTCATGTCCCTAAACCCCTCTGTGTCCCCAACCCCTCTATGTCCCCAAACCCCTCTGTGTCCCCACCCCTCTCTGTGTCCCCAAACCCCTCTGTGTCACCAAGATCCTCTGTGTCCCCAACCCCCCGCCATGTCCCCAAACCCCTCTGTGTCCCCAAACCCTTTGTGTCCCCACCCCCCAATTCCCCAAACCCCCATGTCCCTAAACCCCTCTGTGTCCCCAAACCCCCCTTGTCCCCAAACACTCCTGTGTCCCCAAACCCCTCTGTGTCCCCAAACCCCTCATGTCCCTAAACCCCTCTGTCCCCCTAAACCTCTCTGTGTCCCCAAACTCCTCTGTCCCCAAACCCCTCTGTGTCCCCAAACCCCTCTGTGTCTCCAACCCCCCTGTGTCCCCAAACGCTCCTGTGCCCCAAACTCCCAGTGTCCCCAAACCCCCATGTCCCCAAACCCCCCCATGTCCTCACCCCCCCATGTCCCCAAACCCCCCCGTGTCCCCACAAACTCCTCTGTGTCCTCAAATCCCTCTGTCCCCCCAAACCCCTCTGTCCCCAAACCCCTCTGTGTCCCCAAGCCCCTCTGTGTCACCAAGACCCTCTGTGTCCCCAACCCCCCCCTAAGTCCCCAAGCCCCCTGTGTCCCCAAACCTCCCATGTACCCATAGCCTCCATGTCCCCAAACCCCTCTGTGTCCCCAAACCCCTTGTGTCCCTAACCCCCCATGTCCCCAAACTCCCTCCGTGTCTCCAAACCTCTCTGTGTCCCCAAACCCCTCATGTCCCTAAACCCCTCTGTCCCCCCAAACCTCTGTGTCCCCAAACCCCTCTGTGTCCCCAAACCCCTCTGTGTCCTCAAACCCCTCTGTCCTCAAACCCCTCTGTGTCCCCAAACCCCTCTGTGTCCTCAAACCCCTCTGTGTCCCCAAACCCCTCTGTCCCCAAACCCCTCTGTGTCCCCAAGACCCTCTGTGTCCCCAAGACCCTCTGTGTCCCCAAACCTCCCCATGTCCCCAACCCCTCATGTCCCTAAACCCCTCTGTGTTCCCACCCCCCCATGTCCCCAACCCCCCCATGTCCCCAAACCCCTCTGTGTCCCCAAACCCCCATGTCCCCAACCCCCTCCATGTCCCCAACCCCCCCATGTCCCTAAACCCCTCTGTGTCCCCAAACCCTCCATGTCCCCAACCCCCTCCATGTCCCCAACCCCCCCATGTCCCTAAACCCCTCTGTGTCCCCAAACCCCCATATCCTCACCCCCCCATGTCCCCAAACCTCCCCAATGTCCCCACAACCCTCTCTGTCCCCAAACCCTCCGGTGTCCCTAAACACCCTGTGTCCCCTTCCCCACTGTGTCCCCACCCCCCCCATGTCCCCCTGTCCCCCTGCCCCCCTGTCCTTGTCCCCAGCCCAGGGGACAGGAGTGTGAGCACAGGCCAGGCCGCGGGTGCCAGCGCTTGGCACGAGGTCCCTGTGTCACCCCCCCCCTGTCCCCGAGGGGACAATGGGGGCTCTGTGCCACCCGCCTAAGCCGGGACACGGGGCTGGGGGACGGGGTGGAGAGGACAGGGCTGTCCCATGTCCCCTGTGCCAGGCGTCCCTTGGCCCTCTCAGGCCAAGGCTGGCACCCGCGGCTGGCACTGGGGACACGAGTGTCCCTGTGGGGGGGACAGTAGGGATGGAGGGGACATGGGGACCCCTCTGCCTGCCCCAGCTCTGGCCTTGGAGTGACTGAGACTGTGTCCCCAAATCCTAAGACTGTCCCCAACCCTGAGACTGTGTCCCCAAACCCTGTCACTGCATCCGCAAACCCTGAGACTCTGTCCCCAACCCTGAGACTGTCCCCAAACCCTGTCGCTGTGTCTTCAGACCTTGAGACTGTCCCCAAACCTGTCACCGCATCCCCAAACCCTGTCACTTTGTCCCCAAACCCTGAGACTGTGTCCCCAACCCTGTCACTGTGTCTCTAAACCCTGAGACTGTGTCCCCAAACCCTGAGACTATCCCCAAACCCTAAGACTGTCCCCAAACCCTGAGACTGTGTCCTCAAACGCTGTCACTGTGTCCCTAAACCCTGAGAGTGTCCCCAAACCCTCAGACTGTGTCCCCAAACCTTGTCACTGCATCCTCAAACCCTGAGAGTGTCCCCAAACCCCGAGACTGTCCCCAGACTTGTCACTGTGTCCGCAAACCCTGAGACTGTGTCCCCAAACCCTGAGGCTGTGTCCCCAAACCCTAAGACTATCCCCAATCCTGAGACTATCCCCAAACCCTGAGACTGTCTCCGAACCATGATATTGTCCCCAAACCCTGAGACTGTGTCCCAGACCCTGAGAGTGTCCCCAACCCTGAAACAGTCCCCAAACCCTAAGACTGTCTCCAAACCCTGTCACTGTGTCCCCAAACCTCTGTGTCTCCAAACCCCAAGACTGTCCCCAAATCCCAAGACTGTCCCCAAACCTGTCACTGTGTCTCCAAACCCTGAGACTGTCCCCAAACCCTAAAACTGTGTCCCAAACCCTGAGACTTTGTCCCCAATCCCTAGACTGTCACCAAACCCTAAAACTGTGTCCCAAACCCTGAGACTGTGTCCCCAAATCCTTAGACTGTCTCCAACCCTGAGACTGTCCCCAAACCCTGAGATTGTCCCCAAATCATGAGACTGCATCCTAGACCCTGAGACTGTCCCTAAACCCAGTCACTGTGTCCCCAAACCCCAAGACTATGTCTCCAAACCCTGAGACTTTCCCAACCCCTGAGACTGTCCCCAAGCCACGAGACCTTCCCAAACCCTACAACTGTCCCCAACCCCCAAGACTATGTCCCCAAACCCCAGGACTATGTCCCCAAACCCCAAGACTATGTCCCCAAACCCTGTCACCCTGCCTCCCCACGGCCTGTCATGAGGGGACACCCATGGCTGGGAGACCCTGGGGTCCGTGCCTCAGTTTCCCCGCTGTGCCCAGACGGCCTGTCAGAAGCCGGGGGACACTCTGGAGGGGACAAGGGGACCCCAAAGTCCCGACTGGGTGTCCCCAGGCCACCTTGTCACCCCAGGACAAGAGGTCGCGCCCTGCCAGGCTGAGCTGGCACCGGATTAAATTAATCCCCACGCGGGCTCGGCCGCTGCCAGGGTCACCGGGGCTGGCACCGAGGGGACAACCCGGCCTCAGGGCAGGGTGACAAGGGGGTGGCGGGTCCCCAGCAGCCCTGGTGACGCTGCCCGTCGGTCTCCTCGCAGCCCCTCGGTGCCCAGGATGGTGAGTGTCGTCCCCACACCCGCCGCGTCACCCCCAGGGGACAAGGGACGCTTTGTCCGGGCCTGGTGGCACTGCTGGTGGCACCGTCCCGCTGTCCCCAAGGCGGTGGCACTAGGCCCGGCGCACGCTGACCCCGACACCCACGACGCCCCTGCCGGCCCCTCAACCCGTGCCAGCCCCATAGCAGCACCACATCAGCCCCATAGCAGCCCTATAGCTGCCCCATAGCAGCTCCAGAGTCCCATAACAACCACTTAAACCAATGCCAGCCCCATATCTCCATTCCAGCCCCATATCAGCCCCTTATCCCATTCCAATCCTATCCCAACCCCATATCAGCCCCTTATCCCATTCCAATCCCATTCCAGCCCCATATCAACCCCTTATCTCGATGCCAGCCCCATTCCAGCCCCATATCAGCCCCACAATCCCATGCCAACCCCCTAAACCAATGCCAGCCCCTTATCTCCATGCCAGCCCCATCTCAGCCCCTTATCCCATTCCAATCCCATGCCAACCCCATATCAGCCCCACAGTCCCATAACAACCACTTAAACCTATGCAAACCCCATATCAGCCCCTTGTCTACCCCATTCCAGCCCCATATCAGCCCCACAGTCGCATAACAACCACTTAAACCCATGCCAGCCCCATATCAGCCCTTTATCTCCACGTCAGCCCCATGCCAACCCTTTATCCCCATCCCAATCCCATCTCAGCCCCTTATCCCCATTCCAGCCCCATATCAACCCCTTATCTCCATGCCAGCCCCATCACACCCTTTATCTCCATGCCAGCCCCATACCAGCCCCACAATCCCTTATCAACCCTTTAAACCCAACGCCAGCCCCATCTCAGCCCCATATCCCCTTATTGGTCCCATTCCAGCCCCATATCAGCTCCTTATCAGCCTCATTCCAGTCCCATATCAGCCCCACAGTCCCACACTGATCCCTTAAACCCATATCAGACCCATATCAACCCCTTATCCCCATGCCAGCCCCATTCCAGCCCCACACCAGCCCCACAGTCCCATATCAACACTTTAAACCCAATGCCAACCCCATCTCAGCCCCTTATCCCCTTATCAGCCTCATTGCAACCCCATATCAGTCCCACAGTACCACGTGGATCCCTTAAACCCCTATCAGCCCCATATCAAACCCTTATCCCCATGCCAGCCCCTTAAGCCCATGCCAACCCCATACCAGCACCTAATCATCCCCATGGGAGCCCCATATCAGCCCCACAGTCCCATGCCAAGCCCTTATCCCCATTCCAACCCCTTATCCCCATTCCAACCCCATCTCAGCCCCTTATCAGACTCTCATCCCCATTCCAGCCCCATATCAGCCCCACAGTCCCATGCTGACCACTTAAACCCATATCAGACCCATATCAGCCCCTTATCTCCATGCCAGCCCCTTGCCAACCTCTTATCCCCATCCCAACCCCATATCGGCCCCTTATCCCCATTCCAGCCCCATATCAGCCCCACATCAGCCCCACAGTCCCATGCTGACCACTTAAACCCATATCAGCCCCATATCAGCCCCTTATCTCCATGCCAGCCCCATGCCAACCCCTTATCTCCATCTCAACCCCATATGGGCCCCTTATCAGCCCCTCGTCCCCATTCCAGCCCCATCTCAACCCCTTATCATAGAATCATAGAATCATAGACCAACCAGGTTGGAAGAGACCCATCGGGTCATCGAGTCCAACCATTCCTATCAAGCACTAAACCATGTCCCTCAGGACCTCTCCGCATCTCAGCCCCTTGTCCCCATCTCAGCCCTTTGTCCCCATTCCAGCCCCATCTCAGCCCCTTGTCCCAGCGCCAGCCCCACGTCCCCCACGTCCCTGCTCCCCGTGCCACCCGCCTGTGCCCGCAGCTGTCGGTGACACCAGCGGGTGCCGAGCAGCCCCCCAGCCCCAAGGAGCAGGACTGGGCCGGCCCCGAGGCGCTGTGCCCGGGCTGGCTGGAGGACGAGGGTCCCGACGGCCCCGAGGACAGCGGGGACGCCGGCGATGCCACCCAGGCCTACGAGGGGCTGCAGGCCGCCCTGCGCCACCGAGGGCTGCCCCCCACGCGGGACCGATCCGCGCAGCCACGCACTGGTGGGGGACACAGGGGGACATGGGGGGGACAGGGGTTGGGATGGTGATGGGGACATGGTGACAGGGTGGGGACATGGGGGTGGCAGGGGTTGGGATGGTGATGGGGACACTGGGGTGGGAGGGATTGGGATGGTGATGGAGTCATGGTGAGAGCTTGGGACATGGGGGTGACAGGGACTGAGGTGGTGACAGAGTCGTGGTGAGAGCTTGGGGACATGGGGGTGACAGGGCTGGGGTGGTGACAGAGTCGTGGTGAGGGCTTGGGGACATGGGAGTGACAGGGACTAAGATGGTGACAGAGTGATGGTGAGAGCTTGGGGACATGGGGGTAACAGGGGTTGGGATGGTGACAGAGTCATGGTGAGAGCTTGGGAACATGGGGGTGACAGGGGTTGGGATGGTGATGGGGACATGGTGACAGGGTGGGGACATGGGGGTGGCAGGGACTGGGATGGTGCTGGGGACACTGGGGTGGGAGGGATTGGGATGGTGACAGAGTCATGGTGAGAGCTTGGGAACATGGGGGTGACAGGGGTTGGGATGGTGACAGAGTCATGGTGAGAGCTTGGGAACATGGGGGTGACAGGGGTTGGGATGGTGACAGAGTCATGGTGAGAGCTTGGGAACATGGGGGTGACAGGGGTTGGGATGGTGACAGAGTCATGGTGAGAGCTTGGGAACATGGGGGTGACAGGGGTTGGGATGGTGACAGAGTCATGGTGAGAGCTTGGGGACATGGGGGTGACAGGGCTGGGGTGGTGACAGAGTCATGGTGAGAGTTTGGGGACATGGGGGTGACAGGGCTGGGGTGGTGACAGAGTCATAGTAAGAGTTTGGGGACATGAGGGTGACAGGGACTGAGATGGTGACAGAGTCGTGGTGAGAGTTTGGGGACATGGGGGAGACAGGGACTGAGGTGGTGACAGAGTCATGGTGAGAGCTTGGGGACATGGGGGTGACAGGGCTGGGTTGGTGCTGGGGACACTGGGGTGGAAGGGATTGGGACTGTGACAGAGTCACTGTGCCAGGCTGGGGTCACTGGGATGGCAATGGAGACAAAGGGGACACAGGCTCCCAGAGCACTGGGGACAGAGTGACCACAGGGTCCCCGTGCCTGTTAACCCTTGCCTGGCTGTCAGGATTCGGCCCTCTGGACATGACTGTCTGCATCCTGGGCTCCCCCAGCACCTTCCTGCCCGTCCTGCTGGAGGGTGGCACCCGCTGCCCAGGTGGGTCCCCTCCCTTTGTCCTCAACCTGTCACCCTCACATGCCCCCATGGTGCTCCAACCCTGGGTCAAGGTGTCCCCACACCATACACCTCGTACCTTACACCTATGGGATGGAGACTGAGAGGGAATGTGGGTGACACTGAGCTGGGTGGGAGCCTGATCTGCTGGAGGGTCAGGAGGCTCCAAAGGGATCTGCCCAGGCTGGATCCATGGGCTGAGACCAACGGTTAATGAGGGTTAACGAGGCCTAATGGTGGATCCTGCACTTGGGGCACAACAACCCTGAGCAGCTCCAGCCTAGGACAAGTCTGGCTGGAAAGTGCCTGGAGGAGAAGGAGCTGGGGGGGTTGGTTGAAGAGGAGGCAGCAGTGGCCCAGGTGGCCAAGAAGGCCAAGGGCATCTTGGCTTGGATGAGAGGCGGCGTGGCCAGCAGGGCCAGGGAGGTTGTTGTCCCTCTGGCCTGGGCCCTGGGGAGAGCACTCCTGGAATCCTGGGGTCAGTTGTGGGTCCCTCAGCACAAGAAGGATGTTGAGGGGATGGAGAATGTCTGGAGAAGGGAACAGAGCTGGGGAAGGGGCTGGAGAAGAAGAGGAGCGTCTGAGAGAGCTGGGGGGGGGGTTGAGGCTGGAGAAGAGGAGGCTGAGGGGAGAGCTCCTTGCTCTCTGCAAGTCCCTGAGAAGAGAGGAGGTTGTGGAGAGGAGGGAGCTGGGCTCTTCTGCCAAGGGACAGGGGACAGGCCGAGAGGGAACGGCCTCAAGCTCCACCAGGGGAGGTTCAGGATGGACATTAGGAAGAAATTCTTCATGGAAAGGGTGACTGGTCAGTGTGAGAGGCTGCCCAGGGAGGGAGTTGATTCCCCTTCTCTGAAGAGGTTTAAGGTGTGGGTGGCTGAGGTGCTGAGGGACATGGGTTAGTGTTTGATAGGAATGGTTGGACTCCATGATCCAGTGGGTCTCTTCCAACCTGGTGACTCTATGATTCTATGAAACTGAGTCACAGGCTGAAGGTGGGTGGGTGTCCCCAAGGTGGGGTCTCAGGGCAAGAGGACAGGTGACATCCTCTCCCCCCCTTCAGGTGCCATGGTGCTGTGCCTGTCCCCATCCTGGGTCACCCGTGAGCCCTCGGCGACGTCTCCCGGTGCCTGGTCCCTGCTGGTGTCCCGCGGGGTGTCCTTCGAGGTGGGGGGACACAGCACCCTGGACGCCTTCGACCCCCCTCGTCGTGCCAACTACGTGACGGGCACCTTGGTGGCCGGAGACCCCGATGGCGGCTGGGTGGGTGAGGCGGCCCGGGACCTCGATTGCCCCACGGGGTGCTCGGTGCCGCTCGCCCACCGCCTGGAGGACACGCTGCTAGCCCGCTGGGTGCTGGCGGCCCGCGCCGGGCTACCGGTGCCCCCCACCCTGGCCTTCGTCCTGGGGGCCGCGGGGCCACCTGCCCGCCCAGCTGGTGGCCCCCGGGGTGAGGCTGGTGAGGCTGGAGGACCCCCAGGGCCACGAGAAGTTGGTGCAGGAGGAGGTGGCCGCCTTCCTAGGGGGCAGTGCCATGGAGCCCTACAGCCAGGTGGGCACCCATGGGGCGTGGGGGGGGGGGTGGGGTGGGCAGGGGCACCCATGGGGTGTAGAGGTCAAGGTCATGGGCATGGGATGTCTTGGGGGCAACCATGGGGCATGGATGGGGTGTAGGGGTCAAATTCATGGGCATGGATGTCATGGGGGCAACCATGGGGCACACTGGGGCAACCATGGGGCATGGATGAGGTGTAGGGGTCAAAGTCATGGGCATGGGATGTCATGGGGGCAACCATGGGGCATGTTGGGGCAACCATGGGGCATGGATGAGGTGTAGAGGTGAAGGTCATGGCTGTGGGATGTCATAGGGGCAACCATGGGGCATGGATGGGGTCAAAGTCATGGGCATGGGATGATTTGGGGGCAACCATGGTGCGTGCTGGGGCAACCATGGGGTATGGGGTGGGCTGTGGGAGTCAAGGTCATGGCTGTGGGATGTCATGGGGGCAACCATGGGGCAACCATAGAGCATGGATGGGGCGTAGAGGTCAAGGTCATGGGCATGGGATGTCATGGGGGCAACCATGGGGCATGTTGGGGCAACCATGGAGCACGGATAAGGTGTAGAGGTTAAGGTCATGAGCATGGGAGGTCATGGGGGCAACCATGGGGCACACTGGGGCAACCATGGGATATGGGGTGGGATGTAGGGGTCAAGGTCATGGGCATGGGATGTCTTGGGGGCAACCATGGGGCATGGATGAGGTGTAGAGGTGAAAGTCATGGGTGTGGGATGTCATAGGACCAACCATGGGGCATGGGGTGGGGTGTAGAGGCCAAATTCATGGGCATGGGATGTCTTGGGGGCAACCATGGGGCATGTTGGGGCAACCATGGGGCATGGATGAGGTGTAGAGGTGTAAGGTCATGAGCATGGGATGTCTTGGGGCAACCACGAAGCCTGTTGGGGCAACCATAGGCATAGGGTGGGATGTAGGAGTCAAGGTCACGGGCATGGGATGTCATGGGGGCAACCATGGGGCACTTTGGGACAACCACGGTCATGGGGTTGGGTGTAGAAGTAGGGTAGGTGGTGGGAGGCCTATGGTGTGGGTGACACGGGTAGGTGCCGCGGTGACCCCACGGCGCCTTGGTGTCCCGTTGGTGCCCGCAGGTGGTGGTGCGGCCGTCGGGCTGGCGGTGGCGCGGGACGGGCGGCCGCAGCAGCCACGGGAAGGCGGAGGTGGCGGCGGTGGCCCGGGCGCTGGTGGCCCAGCTGCAGGGGCTGCGCGAGGAGGACAGTGTCCTGCTGGAGGCCCTGGTGCCCACCGCCCGCCTGCCCACGCCCCCCCCACGTAAGCCCCCCCCCCCACGCCTTGGGTGGGTCGGGGGCCACCGGGGCTACCAAACTCCTGGGCTGAAGGTGGCCGCCCTGGATTCCCGGGGCCTCCTGGGATGGGGGAGAAGGTCAACCTGGTCCCTCATGGTCCCTTAGGAAGGGGGAGAAGGTCCCTCATGGTTCCTTAGGGTGGGGGAGAAGGTCACCCTGGTTCCTTAGGGTGGGGGAGAAGGTCAACCTGGTCCCTCATGGTCCCTTAGGAAGGGGGAGAAGGTCCCTCATGGTTCCTTAGGTTGGGGGAGAAGGTCAACCTGGTCCCTCATGGTCTCTTAGGGAGGGGTAGAAGGTCACTCTGTTCCCTTAGGGAGGGGAAGAAGGTCAACCTGGTCCCTCATGGTCCCTTAGGGATGGGGGTGAAGGTCACCCTGGTCCCTCCTGGTCCCATATGACTGGGGACAAGCTCACCATGGTCCCCTGAGTCAGGGCAGGGTGGTGGGGTGACCCCCTTGGGCTCCCCTGGGGTTGGGGTTGGGGTCCCGGGTGGCCGCGGGGGGGGGGGGGGGGTGGTCGGGCAGGGTCCCCTGTCCCCAGGCGACGGCCGTGCCTGCCCTGTCCTCGCCCCCCAGGCAGCCCAGCCCCGCGGCTGCCCCTGGCCCTGCGCATCTGCACCCTCGTCTGCAGGTCCTGGGGGAACCGGCCACAGCTCTGCCAGGTACGGACCCACCGCCCCACCAGGGCACCTCTGTCCCCAAACCATGGTGACCATCCATCTCCCCAAGCCATGGTGACCACCCACCTCTCCAAGCCATGGTGACCATCCACCTCTCCAAACCATGGTGACCACCCACCACCCCAAGTCATGGTGACCACCTATCACCCCAAACCATGGTGACCATCCACCTCTCCAAAATATGGTGACCACCCACCTCTCCAAGCCATGGTGACCACCCACCTCTCCAAAGCATGGTGACCACCCACCTTTCCAAACCATGGTGACCACCCACCTCTCCAAACCATGGTGACCATCCCTCTCCCCAAACCATGGTGACCATCCACCACCCCAAGTCATGGTGACCACCCACCACCCCAAGCCATGGTGACCACCTATCACCCCAAACCATGGTGACCACCCACCACCCCAAGTCATGGTGACCACCTATCACCCCAAACCATGGTGACCATCCCTCTCCCCAAACCATGGTGACCACCCACCTCTCCAAACCATGGTTGCCACCCATGTCCCCATGTCCTGGGGTGGCATCCAATGTCCCGAAGCCCTGGGGTGGCATCCAATGTCCCCATGCCCTGGTGGCAGCTGGTGTCCCCAAGTATGGGGCGGCCCCGTGTCCTGGGGTGGCAGCTGGTGTCCCCGTACCCTGGTGGCATCCAAAGTCCTGAAGCCCTGGGGTGGCATCCAATGTCCCCATGTCCTGGTGTTAGCTGGTGTCCCCATGCCCTGCGGTAGAATCCCATGTCCCCATGCCCTGGGGTGGCAGCCAATGTCCCAAAGCCCTGGGGTGGCATCTAGTGCCCCCACACCCAAGTGACAGGCAGTGTCCCCAAGCAATGGGATGGCAGCCAGTGTCCCCATGCCCTGGGGTGGCAGTTGGCATCCCCATGCCCTGGCTGCAGCCAATGTCCCCAAGCCCTGGGATGGACTCCCACATCCCCAAGCCCTGGGATGGACTCCCATGTCCCCATGCCCTGGTGACAGCCATCGTCCCCATGCTCCGGGGTGGCAGCCATTGTCCCCAAGCCCTGGGATGGACTCCCACGTCCCCATGCCCTGGTGTCCCCGCAGGTGGCGTGTGCCGTGGGGCGCTCCGAGTGCCCGGTGGGGCACGGGGCGTCGCTGCCACAGGGCCTGGACTCCAGCCTGCAGCTCTGGGGCGTGGTGGCCGCCGGGCAGCGCCAGGCCCTGGCCACGCGGCTCCAGGTGGCCGCCGAGGCCGCCGCCAACGCCCTGTGGGCCGCCGAGGCCGAGCTGAGCGCCCAGGAACGCGGCGGCGCCCGCGCCCGCACCGACCTCCTGGGTGAGACTCGGGGAGCGGCGACGAACCCCACGGGTCTCCCCATGGTGCTGCGACGTCACCGTCCCCGTCCCCAGGCGTGGATTTCTTGTTGGCGTGCGTGGATGACACCCTGGAGCTGGTGGCCTTATCGGCCAACGGGCAGCGCTGCCTGGAGACCTGCCTGCTGGCCGAAGAAATGGGGCGCGCCGTGGGGCAGCCCCCCGGAGACCTCCCCGTCCTGCTGGCCGAGGCACTGCTGCACCAGGCACAGCGGCACCTGGTCGAGGGCAAGGACATCCTGCTCATTGGGGCAGGTGGCATCAGCAAGGGCTTCGTCTGGGAGGCGGCTCGTGACTATGGGCTGAGGGTGAGCCGGGGGCCAACCTTGACCCCCACGGGTGACGTTGAGCTGGGCGGGAGTTGCATCTGATGGAGGGTCGGGAGGCTCCAAAGGGATCTGACCAGGCTGGATCCATGGGCTGAGACCAACGGTTAATGAGGGTTAATGAGGCCAAATGGCGGATCCTGCACTTGGGGCACAACAACCCTGAGCAGCTCCAGCCTAGGAGAAGTCTGGCTGGAAAGTGGCTGGAGGAGAAGGAACCGGGGGGGTTGGTTGAAGAGGAGGCAGCAGGGGCCCAGGTGGCCAAGAAGGCCAAGGGCATCTTGGCTTGGATGAGAGCCGGCGTGGCCAGCAGGGCCAGGGAGGTTCTTCTCCCTCCGTACTCAGCCCTGGGGAGAGCACTCCTGGAATCCTGGGGTCAGTTGTGGGCCCCTCAGCACAAGAAGGATGTTGAGGGGATGGAGCGAGTGCAGAGAAGAGCAAGGAAGCTGGGGAAGGGGCTGGAGAAGAAGAGGAGTGTCTGAGAGAGCTGGGGGGTTGAGGCTGGAGAAGAGGAGGCTGAGGGGAGAGCTCCTTGCTCTCTGCAAGTCCCTGAGAAGAGAGGAGGTTGTGGAGAGGAGGGAACTGGGCTCTTGTGCCAAGGGACAGGGGACAGGCCGAGAGGGAATGGCCTCAAGCTCCATCAGGGGAGGCTCAGGACGGACATTAGGAAGAAATTTTTCATGGAAAGTGTGATTGGTCAGTGGGAGAGGCTGCCCGGGGAGGGGACTGAGACACCTTCCCTGGAGGGGTTTAAGGTGTGGGTGGCCGAGGTGCTGAGGGACATGGGTTAGTGTTTGATGGGAATGGTTGGACCGGATGATCCGATGGGTCTCTTCCAACCTGGTTGTTCCATGATCCTATGCTTCCTGTGGTGCCTCCACGCAGCCAGTGAGTGACACGTTTCTTTGTGGGCGCAGATCCACCTGGTGGAGTCGGACCCCTCGCACTTCGCGGCCGAGCTGGTGCAGACCTTCGTGCCGTACGACAGCCGGGAGCACCGGCGCGACGAGGAGCACGCCGAGCGGGTGAGCGAGCTGCTGCGCGCCCGGGGGCTGCTGCCCCACGCCTGCCTCTCCTACTGGGACGACTGCGTGGTGCTGGCGGCCCTGCTGTGCCAGCGCCTGGGCCTGCGGGGCTGCCCTCCGGCCGCCGTCCGGGTGGCCAAGCAGAAGAGCCGCACCCACCAGCACCTGCAGAGGTGCCGCCGCGGCCGCCCGCCGCCCTCGGCCTTCGCCGTGCCCTGCCGCCGCCTGCAGAGCCACGGGGACGTGGAGCGGGCGGCCTCCGCCGTGCCCTTCCCGGCCGTGGCCAAGCTGGAGTTCGGGGCAGGCGCCGTGGGCGTGCGGCTGGTGGCCGACGCCGAACAGTGCCACCGCCACGCCGCCCGGCTCTGGCGGGACCTGCGGGACGACGCCGACCACCCGGGCATCGGCTTGGGCTGGGGCAACGCCATGCTCCTCATGGAGTACGTGCCGGGCACCGAGCACGACGTCGACCTGGTGGTGTTCGAGGGGCGGCTGATGGGCGCCTGGGTGTCGGACAACGGCCCCACCCGCGTCCCGGCCTTCCTGGAGACGGCGGCCTGCCTGCCCTCGTGCCTGCCGGCCGACCGGCAGGCCCAGCTGGTGCGGGCGGCCCTGCAGAGCTGCCTGGCCTGCGGCCTGCGCGACGGCGTCTTCAACGTGGAGCTCAAGCTGGGCCCCGGCGGCCCCCGCTTGCTGGAGATCAACCCCCGCATGGGCGGCTTCTACCTGCGCGACTGGATCCAAGAGGTCTACGGGGCCGACCTGCTGCTGGCGGCCGTGCTGGTGGCGCTGGGGGTGGCGCCGGTGCTGCCCGCGCGCCCCAAGCCGCGCACCCACCTGGCGGGCGTCATGTGCCTGGGCTCGGAGCACGGGGCGAGGTTAGGGGACGGCGAGGCCCTGGCCACGCTGCGGGAGCTGCAAGGCCGAGGCCTGGTGCGCCTCAACCGCCTCTTCGAGGAGACGGCGGGCGACGGCGAGTACGAGGAGCCGTGGCTGAGCGTGGCGTGCGGGGGCCCCACGCGGGAGGAGGCGCGGCTGCGCCTGCTGGGGCTCTGCCAGGCGCTGGGCATCGACTCGCCACGATACCCCGTCGAGCACTTCCTCTCACACTTCAAATAGCGCCGGCCGAGCTGCGGGGCCAGGGGAGCCCGGGCAACCACACCAAGCCAGGCAACTCACCCCCTCGGCCCCGCCGGCAACGCCCCGGCACCCCGTCCCACCACCCTGGCACCTCGTCCCTTGTCCCATCGCTCCAGCCCCTCTCCCACAACCTCATCCCTTGTCCCACCATCCTATGACTCCATCCTGTCCCACAACTCCATCCCCTGTCCCACCATCCTATAACTCCATCCCCTGCCCCATGACCCCATTCCCTGTCCCACTATCCTATAACTCCATCCCCTGTCCCATCATCCTATGACCCTGTCCCACCACCCTATAACTCCATCCCATCCACCACCCTATCACTCCACCCCTTATCCTAGAACCCTATCACCCCATCCCTTGTCCCATCATCCTATGACTCCATCCCCTGCCCCATGACCCCATCCCCTGTCCCACCATCCTATGACCCCATCCCCTGCCCCACCATCCTATGACTCCATCCCCTGCCCCACAACCCCATCCCTTCTCCCACCATCCTATGACCCCATTCCCTGTCCCATCATCCTATGACCCATCCCCTGTCCCACCATCCCATGACCCCATCCCTTGTCCCACCATCCTATAACTCCATCCCCTGTCCCAACACCCTGTCACCCCATCTCTTGTCCCACCATCCTATGACCCCATCCCCTTGTCCCACCATCCTATAACTCCATAGGATGTTGAGGCTCTGGAGCGAGTCCAGAGAAGAGCCACGAAGCTGGTGAAGGGGCTGGAGAACAGGCCCTATGAGGAGCGGCCGAGAGAGCTGGGGGTGTTTAGCCTGGAGAAGAGGAGGCTGAGAGGAGACCTCATTACTCTCTACAACTACCTGAGAGGAGGGAGCTGGGCTCTTCTCCCAAGGGACAGGGGACAGGACAAGAGGGAATGGCCTCAAGCTCCACCAGGGGAGATTTAGGCTAGAGATTAGGAGGAAGATTTTCACACAGAGGGTCATTGGGCATTGGAACAGGCTGCCCAGGGAGGTGGTTGACTCACCTTCCCTGGAGGTGTTTAAGGCACAGGTGGATGAGGTCTTGAGGGACATGGTTTAGTGTTTGATAGGAATGGTTGGACTCGATGACCCGATGGGTCTCTTCCAACCTGGTTGTTCTATGATTCTATGATTCCATGCCCTGTCCTATCATCCTGTCACCCCTCTCCTGTCCCACCAGCCCATCACCCCATTCCCTGTCCCATCACCCCATCCCCTGTCCCCCTCACCCTGTCACTCCACCCCATCTCCTGTCACCCCCCCTATCCCGTCACCCCATCTCCTGTCCCCCCCGCCCTGTCCCCAGGGCACTCAGGGTCTCCTTGGCAAACTGGGGGGGTTGGAGGGGGAACCCAGACCCCATCAGGACAGGGGACATGGGGAGACCCTACAACAACAAGCCAGAGCCCCCCAAAAGAGCATGGGGAGACCCTACAACAACCAACTGGAGACCCCACAATAACAAACAAACGTCGTTGGGAGACCCTACAACGAGAAGCCAGACGTCCTAACGATAACAAATAGTGTGAGTAGATCCTACAATAACAAACCAGAGTGAGGAGAGACCCTAAAATAACAAACCAGAGACCCGACGATGATGAAGTGGCACAGGGAGACCCTACAAGACTCTCCAATAACAAGCCAGAGGTCCTACGATAACAAACGGTGCGAGGAGAACCTAAAATAACAAACCGGAGTGGGAAGAGCCAACAAAAACAAATGGGGGACCCCAGAAAAACAAACAGCATGGGGAGACCCTACAAATAACAAACGAGAGACTCTGCAATAACAAACGGAGTGAGGAGAACCTGCAATAACAAACCAGAGACCCCAGAAGAACACAGGGCTCAGGGAGACCCTAAAATAACAAACCGGAAAGGGGAGACCCTATAATAACAAATGGCATGAGGAGACCCTATAATAACAAACCAGAGACCCTGCAATAACCTATAGAGCCCCATGGTGATGCTCAGCCCCTATAGAGCCCCGAAGTCCCCATAGAGCCCCACAGCCCCTATAGAGCCCCACAGCCCCTATAGAGCCCCACAGTGATGCTCAGCCCCTACAGAGCCCCAAAGCCCCCATAGAGCCCCACAGCCCCTATAGAGCCCCAGAGTGATGCTCTGTCCCTGTAGAGCCCCACAGCCCCTATAGAGCCCCACAGTGATACTCAGCCCCTATAGAGCCCCTATAGAGCTCCACAGTGATGCTCAGTCCCTATAGAGCCCCTATAGAGCCCCACAGTAATGCTCAGCCCCATAGAGCCCCATAGAGATGCTAAGTCCCTATAGAGTCCCATAGAGATGCTCAGCCTCTATAGAGCCCCATAGAGATGCTCAGCTCCTATAGAGCCCCATGGCAATGCTCAGGCCCTATAGAGCCCCACAGAGCCTATAGAGCCCCACAGTGGTGCTCAGCCCCTATAGAGCCCCACAGCCCCTATAGAGCCCCACAGCAATGCTCAGCCCCTATAGAGCCCCTATAGAGCCCCACAGCGATGCTCAGGCCTTATAGAGCCCCAAAGCCCCCATAGAGCCCCACAGTGATGCTCAGGCCCTATAGAGCCCCAGAGTGATGCTCAGTTCCTATAGAATCCCACAGGGATGCTCAGCCCCTATAGAGCCCCAAAGCAAATCTCAGCCCATATAGGGCCCCACAGTGATGCTCAGCCCCTATAGAGCCCCACAGCCCCTATAGAGCCCCACAGCAATGCTCAGCCTATATAGAGACCCACAAGGATGCTCAGTCCATATAGAGCCCTACAGCCCCTATAGAGCCCCACAATGATGCTCAGCCCCTATAGAGCCCCACAGCCCCTATAGAGACCCACAGCCCCTATAGAGCCCCACAATGATGCTCAGCCCCTATAGAGCCCCACAGCCCCTATAGAGACCCACAGCCCCTATAGAGCCCCACAATGATGCTCAGCCCCTATAGAGCCCCACAGCCCCTACAGAGCCCCACAGACCCTATAGAGCTCCACGGTGATGTTCAGTCCCTACAGAGCCCTACAGCCTCTATAGAGCCCCACAGTGATGTTCAGCCCCTATAGAGCCCCACAGACCCTATAGAGCCCAACAGCAATGCTCAGCCCCTATAGAGCCCCATAGCGATGCTCAGCTCCTATAGAGCCCCATGGCAATACTCAGGTCCTATAGAGCCCCACAGCGATGCTCAGCCCCATAGAGCCCCATAGAGATGCTCAGCCCCATAGAGCCCCATAGAGATGCTCAGCCCCTATAAAGCCCCACAGCAATGCTCAGCCCCTATAGAGCCCCATAGAGATGCTCAGTCCCTATAGAGCCCCATAGAGATGCTCAGTCCCTATAGAGCCCCATAGAGATGCTCAGCTCCTATAGAGCCCCACGGCAATGCTCAGGTCCTATAGAGCCCCACAGTGATGCTCAGTCCCATAGAGCCCCATAGAGATGCTCAGTCCCTATAGAGCCCCACAGCAATGCTCAGCCCCTATAGAGCCCCATAGAGATGCTCAGTCGCTATAGAGCCCCACAGCGATGCTCAGCTCCTATACAGCCCCACAGCCTCTATAGAGCCCCACAGTGATGCTCAGCCTATATAGAGCCCCACAAGGATGCTCAGCCCCTACAGAACCCCACAGCCCCTATAGAGCCCCATGGCAATGCTCAGCCCCTATAGAGCCCCACAGCCCCTATAGAGCCCCACAGCCCCTGTAGAGCCCCACAGTGATGCTCAGCCCCTCTAGGTCCCCATTAAAGGCTGTGGGAAGCCACCCTGGCTCTGTCGTTGTCCCCGCGCGTCCCCCTCCCCAGCTGCTGCTCCACCACTCGCCGTACTACAGCTCCCGGCACGCCTCGCGGCGGGGAAGAACTACCACTCCCGGCGTGCCACGCGGAGGGGGAGAAAACTTCACCTATTTCTCCCGGCATACCCCTCGGCCAAGGGACTACAGCTCCCGGCATGCCGCGCGGCGGGGAAATCCCCGCAATGCAGCGCTCTGCGCCGGGTGGCGGAAAGACTACAACTCCCGGCGTGCCCCGCGGCGGGGGTTGCTACCAACTATGTGGCCAGGGGGCGTGGCCGACGGGAGGGGGCGTGGTCTCGGGGCGGTGCC
>JAUMJK010002092.1:0-11929 GCA_033558105.1 Coccyzus lansbergi
AGCATGCGCAGCGTCGCGCCGGCGCAAAAACGCCCGGCCCGCGCTCCGCGGCGCGGGGCACGCCGGGAGTTGTAGTTCCCGCCCCTCCCGCCGCGCCTCATGGTGGGCGGCGGGGATGCCGGGACGCGGGGCACGCCGGGAGTTGTAGTTCCCGCCCCTCCCGCCGCTCTTCATGGTGGGCGGCGGGGATGCGGCGACGCGAAGGAGGGGATGGAGGTGGAAGGAGGGACAGGGTTTATTGAGCCGAAGAGGGGCAGGGAGGGGCTGGCACGGCGGGGGTCGGGGGTTGTGAGCCTGGCTGGGGGCTGCAGGCTCCAACTGGAGGCTCTGGACCAGTTTGGGGGCTGCAGGTTTGGACTGGGAGCTCTGGTCTGGTCTGAGTAGACTCTGGACCAGTTTAGGGTCTGCAGGTTTGAACTGGGAGCTCTGGACCTGGTCTGAGGGGGCTCTGGACCAGTTTAGGGGCTGCAGGCTTGGACTGGGAGCTCTGGATCAGTTTGGGGGGTGCAGGCTTGGTCTGGGAGCTCTGGTCTGGTCTGAGTAGACTCTGGACCAGTTTGGGGGCTGCAGGTTTGGACTGGAAGCTCTAGACCAGTTTGAGGAGCTGCAGGTTTGGGCTGGGAGGTCTGGACCAGTTTTAGGGGCTGCAAGATTGGACTGGGAGCTCTGGTCTGGTCTGAGGGGGCTCTGGACCAGTTTAGGGGCTGCAGGTTTGGACTGGGAGCTCTGGTCTGGTCTGAGTGGGCTCTGGACCAGTTTGAGGGGCTGCAAGATTGGACTGGGAGCTCTGGACCAGTTTGAGGGGCTGCAAGATTGGACTGGGAGCTCTGGGCCAGTTTAGGGTCTGCAGGCTTGGACTGGGAGCTCTGGAGCTGGTCTAAGGGGGCTCTGGACCAGTTTGGGGGCTGCAGGTTTGGACTGGAAGCTCTAGACCAGTTTGAGGAGCTGCAGGTTTGGGCTCGGAGGTCTGGACCAGTTTTAGGGGCTGCAAGATTGGACTGGGAGCTCTGGTCTGGTCTGAGGGGGCTCTGGACCAGTTTAGGGGCTGCAGGCTTGGACTGGGAGCTCTGGATCAGTTTTGGGGGGTGCAGGCTTGGACTGGGAGCTCTGGTCTGGTCTGAGGGGGCTCTGGACCAGTTTAGGGTCTGCAGGCTTGGACTGGGAGCTCTGGATCAGTTTTGGGGGGTGCAGGCTTGGACTGGGAGCTCTGGTCTGGTCTGAGTAGGCTCTGGACCAGTTTGAGGGGCTGCAAGATTGGACTGGGAGCTCTGGACCAGTTTGAGGAGCTGCAGGTTTGGACTGGGAGCTCTGGACCAGTTTGGGGGGTGCAGGCTTGGACTGGGAGCTCTGGTCTGGTCTGAGGGGGCTCTGGACCAGTTTAGGGTCTGCAGGCTTGGACTGGGAGCTCTGGATCAGTTTTGGGGGGTGCAGGCTTGGACTGGGAGCTCTGGTCTGGTCTGAGTAGGCTCTGGACCAGTTTGAGGGGCTTCAAGATTGGACTGGGAGCTCTGGACCAGTTTGAGGAGCTGCAGGTTTGGACTGGGAGCTCTGGGCCAGTTTGGGGGCTGCAGGCCTGGACTGGGAGCTCTGGTCTGGTCTGAGTGGGCTCTGGACCAGTTTGAGGGGCTGCAAGATTGGACTGGGAGCTCTGGACCAGTTTGGGGGCTGCAGGCTTGGACTGGGAGCTCTGGTCTGGTCTGAGGGGGCTCTGGACCAGTTTGGGGGCTGCAACCTTAGAGCAGGAGCTCTGGACCAGTTTGAGGGGCTGCAGGCTTGGACTGGGAGCTCTGGACCTGGTCTGAGGGAGCTCTGGACCAGTTTAGGGTCTGCAGGCTTGGACTGGGAGCTCTGGATCAGTTTTGGGGGGTGCAGGCTTGGACTGGGAGCTCTGGAGCTGGTCTAAGGGGGCTCTGGACCAGTTTGGGGGCTGCAGGTTTGGACTGGAAGCTCTAGACCAGTTTGAGGAGCTGCAGGTTTGGGCTGGGAGGTCTGGACCAGTTTTAGGGGCTGCAAGATTGGACTGGGAGCTCTGGTCTGGTCTGAGGGGGCTCTGGACCAGTTTGAGGGGCTGCAAGATTGGACTGGGAGCTCTGGACCAGTTTGGGGGCTGCAGGTTTGGACTGGGAGCTCTCGACCTGGTCTGAGGGGGCTCTGGACCAGTTTAGGGTCTGCAGGTTTGGACTGGGAGCTCTGGATCAGTTTGGGAGCTGCAGGCTTGGACTGGGAGCTCTGGTCTGGTCTGAGTAGGCTCTGGACCAGTTTGAGGGGCTGCAAGATTGGACTGGGAGCTCTGGACCAGTTTGAGGAGCTGCAGGTTTGGACTGGGAGCTCTGGGCCAGTTTGGGGGCTGCAGGTTTGGACTGGGAGCTCTGGATCATTTTGGGGGCTGCAGGTTTGGACTGGCAGCTCTGGAGATAGGCTGGGAGTGCTCTGGACCAGTTTAGGGCCTGCAGGCTTGGACTGGGAGCTCTGGACCTGGTCTGAGTGGGCTCTGGACCAGTTTGGGGGCTGCAGGTTTGGACTGGGGGGGCTGTGGGTCCGATCTGGGGGGGCTGTAGACCTGGTTAGGGATCCTCCGGCCAGCCTAGGGGCCTGGGGGCCACCTCAGAGGGGTTCAAGCCTGACCTGAGGGAGCCTCAAAGCAGCTTTGGTCCATCCTGGGTGGTTTGGGCACCTCCAAAAAAGGGCTCTGGACCCCACCTTGAGGCTCAGAGAGCAGAGAAGGGAGAGGGGTAGGACAGGTTGGTCTCTAATCCAGCTGGTCCCTGTCCCCTTTTGGCAGCTCCTCCTCGGTGGTGGCTTCTGCCGGGCGCTGGTCGTCGTCCTCCTTGCCCTCCTTGTCGTCGTCGTCGTCCGAGCCGGTCTCGTCCGAGTCGTCCTCCTCCAGGTAGCGGTAGCCGCGCATCTTGTGGCGCGGGCGGGGGATGCGGGGCAGGCGGTAGGGCACGTGCTGCCCCACCTTGTGCTCCATCCACAGGTAGGAGCCCATGGACACGGCCAGCGCCAGCAGCATGATGGACAGTTTGGCCTGAGGGACAATCGGAGAAGAGACCCACCGGATCATCGACTCCAACCATTCCCACCAGTCACTAACCCATGTCCCTCAGCACCTCGGCCACCCACACCTTAAACCCCTCCAGGGAAGGGGAATCAACCCCCTCCCTCTTCCACTGACCAATCACCCTTTCCATGAAGAGTTTCTTCCTAATGTCCATCCTGACCCTCCCCTGGTGGAGCTTGAGGCCATTCCCTCTCGGCCTGTCCCTTGGCAGAAGAGCCCAGCTCCCTCCTCTCCACAACCTCCTCTCTTCTCAGGCAGTTGCAGAGAGCAAGGAGCTCTCCCCTCAGCCTCCTCTTCTCCAGCCTCAACCCCCACAGCTCTCTCAGATGCTCCTCTTCTTCTCCAGAGCCTTCACCACCTCCGTTCCCTTCTCCAGACATTCTCCATCCCCTCAACATCCTTCTTGTGCTGAGGGGCCCACAACTGACCCCAGGATTCCAGGAGTGCTCTCACCAGAGGGAGAAGAACCTCCCTGGCCCTGCTGGCCACACTGGCTCTCATCCAAGCCAAGATGCCCTTGGCCTTCTTGGCCACCTGGGCCCCTGCTGCCTCCTCTTCAACCAACCCCCCCAGCTCCTTCTCCTCCAGCCACTTTCCAGCCAGACTTCTCCTAGGCTGGAGCTGCTCAGGGTTGTTGTGCCCCAAGGGCAGGATCCAACTTTTGGCCTCGTTAACCCTCATTAACCGTCGGTCTCAGCCCATGGATCCAGCCTGGGCAGATCCCTTTGGAGCCTCCCGACCCTCCAGCAGATCCAGCTCCCACCCAGCTCAGTGTCACCCCCAAACTTGCTGAGGGAGCCCTCGATGCCTTCATCCAGGTCGTTGATGAAGACATTGAGCAGGGCTGGACCCAGCCCTGAGCCCTGGGGACACCACTTGGCCTCCAGCTGGAGTTCACTCCATCTCCCACCACTCTCTGGGATGGGATCTGCCCCTCGTTCCGAGCTCACCAGGCTCTGGAAGTCACAGAAGGGCTTCTCCCCGCGTCCTGCTCACCTTCATGGGCAGCCCCGACCACAGGTAGACGGTGAAGATGGCCAGTGCTTGCCACCAGTGGTAGATGGTGAAGATGAAGTCCTGGCGCTCCTTGTCCTCGTACAACATGCCCAGGAGGACTGTGGGACAGGGCACCGGCTCTCAGCGTCCCCTCTGTCCCCTCTGGGTGACCCAACCATGAGGTCCCAAGGAGCTGGAGGCCACCAGGACGCGGTGGCGCGAGGAGGGGATGGACTGGGGAGAAGACAGACCTTGTCGGGGACCTTCCCGCTACTCACTGCTAATTCCGGTCTTGTTGAGGGCGCTCCCCAAGCCCCAGAGCGCGACGATGGCGAAGAGCAGAGGCGCCTGCCCCAGCAGCCGGGGCTCGGGGGCCCAGCAGAAGAGGGTGACGAGGAGAGCGGCGTGGACGAAGGCCCCGGCCAGCAGCGGCAGCTGCCGCCGCAGGCGCAAGGTGCCGAGGGCCAGCAAGGAGCAAGCCGAGGCGGAGAAGCCGTAGGCCATCAGGAGATACGCCAGCTTCTCCAGCCCCAGGGCACAGACGCCGTAGTTCTGCAAGGAGGGGACAGGGCTCGGCGTCACCTCCTTGGGTTGGGGTGAGAGTCGGATCAAGGATTTCATAGAATCATAGAACAAGCAGGTTGGAAGAGACCCATCGGATCATGGAGTCCAACCATTCCTATCAAACAGTAACCCGTGTCCCTCAGCACCTTGTCCACCCGTCCCTTAAACACCTCCAGGGAAATTTATTTCTATTGAGGCTCCAGAGCAAGCGCAGAGAGAGGAGACAGCGGAGCTGGGGAAGGGGCTGGAGAAGAAGAGGAGCGGCTGAGAGAGCTGGGGGGGTTGAGGCTGGAGAAGAGGAGGCTGAGGGGAGAGCCCCTTGCTCTCTGCAACTGGACCTGCTGGATCCATGGGCTGAGACCAACGGCAGGAGGGTTAACGAGGCCAAAGGGCGGATCCTGCCCTTGGGGCACAACAACCCTGAGCAGCTCCAGCCTAGGAGAAGTCTGGCTGGAAAGTGGCTGGAGGAGAAGGAGCTGGGGGGGATGGTTGAAGAGGAGGCAGCAGGGGCCCAGGTGGCCAAGAAGGCCAAGGGCATCTTGGCTTGGATGAGAGCTGGCGTGGCCAGCAGGGCCAGGGAGATTCTTGTCCCTCTGGGGAGAGTGCCTCTGGAATCCTGGGGTCAGTTGTGGGCCCCTCAGCACAAGAAGGATGTTGAGGCTGTGGAGCGAGTGCAGAGAAGAGCAAGGAAGCTGGGGAAGGGGCTGGAGAAGAAGAGGAGCGTCTGAGAGAGCTGTGGGGGTTGAGGCTGGAGAAGAGGAGGCTGAGGGGAGAGCTCCTTGCTCTCTGCAAGTCCCTGAGAAGAGAGGAGGTTGTGGAGAGGAGGGAGCTGGGCTCTTCTGCCAAGGGACAGGGGACAGGCCGAGAGGGAATGGCCTCAAGCTCCACCAGGGGAGGCTCAGGATGGACATTAGGAAAAAATATTTCATGGAAAGAGTCATTGGGCCCTGGAACAAGGAGGGGGTTGATTCCCCTTCCCTGAAGGGTTTAAGGTGTGGGTGGCTGAGGTGCTGAGGGACATGGGTTAGTGCTTGATGGGAATGGTTGGACTCCATGATCTGATGAGTCTTTTCCAACCTGTTGCTTCTATGGTCACACATCCACTTATGAGCGTTTACGACAGTTGTATCCTCTGCTGTCACCCTCTGGCCATCGCCAGGACCTACCAGGGAGAAGCCGGTGCAGATGAAGAGCACCTCGAAGCCGCTGTAGATGAACAAGGGCAAGAGGTGGCGCAGCCGGTAGTCGCGCATGTGCTTGAAGGGCAGCTGGAAGATGTTCCCCCAACCGATGCTGCGCAGGTCGATCTCCTCCGTGGGCCGATACGCCGCCCCACACAGCACCAGCACCTGCCACGAGGCTGCCGGTGAGGCTCTGGCCCCATCCCAGCCTCCTCCTCATCATCCTCATCCCATCTTATCCTCCTCATCCCATTCTCCTCATCTCATCATCATCCCATCTTCCTCCTCTTCTCATCATCATCCCATCCTCCTCCTCATCTCATCATCATCCCATCTTCCTCATCTCATCATCATCCCATCCTCCTCCTCTTCTCATCATCATCTCATCCTCCTCCTCTTCTCATCATCATCCCATCCTCCTCCTCTTCTCATCATCATCCCATCCTCCTCCTCTTCTCATCATCATCTCATCTTCCTCCTCATCTCATCATCATCTCATCTTCCTCCTCTTCTCGTCATCATCCCATCTTCCTCCTCATCTCATCATCATCCCATCCTCCTCCTCTTCTCATCATCATCCCATCTTCCTCATCTCATCATCATCTCATCTTCCTCCTCTTCTCATCATCATCCCATCCTCCTCATCTCATCATCATCCCATCCTCCTCCTCATCTCATCATCATCCCATCTTCCTCCTTTCCTCATCATCATCCCATCTTCCTCCTTTCCTCATCATCATCCCATCTTCCTCATCTCATCATCATCTCATCTTCCTCCTCATCTCATCATCATCCCATCCTCCTCCTCATCTCATCATCATCCCATCTTCCTCCTTTCCTCATTATCATCCCATCTTCCTCCTCTTCTCATCATCATCTCATCTTCCTCCTCTTCTCATCATCATCCCATCCTCCTCCTCGTCATCACCATCATCATCATCCCATCCTCCTCCTCACCATCTCATCATCATCCCGTCCTCCTCCTCCTCATCATCATCATCCCGTCCTCCTCCTCCTCATCATCATCCCATCCTCCTCATCCTCACCATCATCCCCATCCCATCCTCCTCCTCACCATCATCACCCCCATCCCATCTTCCTCCTCATCTCATCATCATCCCATCCTCCTCATCCTCCTCCTCCTCATCCCATCCTCACCCTCCTCATCCCATCCTCACCCTCCTCATCCCCCATCCCATCCTCCTCCTCACCATCATCATCATCCCATCCTCTTCCTCATCCTCTTCCTCATCCTCTTCCTCATCCTCTTCCTCATCCTCTTCCTCATCCTCTTCCTCATCCTCCTCCTCTTCCTCATCCTCCTCCTCATCCCATCCTCCTCCTCATCCCATCCTCCTCCTCATCCCATCCTCCTCCTCACCCCATCCTCCTCATCCCATCCTCCTCCTCACCATCATCATCATCCCATCCTCTTCCTCATCCTCCTCATCATCCCATCCTCCTCATCATCCTCATCCTCATCCCATCCTCTTCCTCATCCTCCTCATCATCCTCATCCTCATCTCATCTTCCTCCTCATCTCATCATCATCCCATCCTCCTCCTCATCTCATCATCATCCCATCTTCCTCCTTTCCTCATTATCATCCCATCTTCCTCCTCTTCTCATCATCATCTCATCTTCCTCCTCTTCTCATCATCATCCCATCCTCCTCCTCGTCATCACCATCATCATCATCCCATCCTCCTCCTCACCATCTCATCATCATCCCGTCCTCCTCCTCCTCATCATCATCATCCCGTCCTCCTCCTCATCATCATCATCCCATCCTCCTCATCCTCACCATCATCCCCATCCCATCCTCCTCCTCACCATCATCACCCCCATCCCATCTTCCTCCTCATCTCATCATCATCCCATCCTCCTCATCCTCCTCCTCCTCATCCCATCCTCACCCTCCTCATCCCATCCTCACCCTCCTCATCCCCCATCCCATCCTCCTCCTCACCATCATCATCATCCCATCCTCTTCCTCATCCTCTTCCTCATCCTCTTCCTCATCCTCTTCCTCATCCTCTTCCTCATCCTCTTCCTCATCCTCATCCTCTTCCTCATCCTCCTCCTCATCCCATCCTCCTCCTCATCCCATCCTCCTCCTCACCCCATCCTCCTCATCCCATCCTCCTCCTCACCATCATCATCATCCCATCCTCTTCCTCATCCTCCTCATCATCCCATCCTCCTCATCATCCTCATCCTCATCCCATCCTCTTCCTCATCCTCCTCATCATCCTCATCCTCATCCCATCCTCCTCATCATCCTCATCCTCATCCCATCCTCCTCATCATCCTCATCCTCATCCCATCCTCCTCCTCATCACCATCATCATCATCCCATCCTCCTCCTCGCCATCATCATCCTCCTCGTCCTCATCCTCCTCATCATCCCATCCTTCTCTCCTCATCCCATCCTGTCCTCCTCCTCTCCTCATCCCATCCTGTCCTCCTCCTCTCCTCATCCCGTCTTCCTCCTCCTCATCATCATCCCATCCTCTTCATCCCATCCCATCCTCCTCCTCCTCTCGGTGCTCACCAGCAGCATGGCGAGGAAGGCGGCCGCCATCAGGGCGCTCTCCACCACGATGAGGCTCATGCTGCGCGGGAGGCTCTGCAGCACCGTCTTGTTGAAGCCGGGCAGGATCCCGCGGCTCAGCGTCCCTGCCGAGAGGCCACACGCGCCGCGGCTCAGCCCCCCAAAACCCACGTCCCCACTCCCCCCCTCTCCACGCAGCCACCTCGCGGCCTCACCGCAGTGCTTGACCCCGAAGAGCGTGTGGTTGAGGTGGTAGAGGTAGTTGTTGAGGAAGAAGACCATGGGCAGCTGAGCGCAGACGAAGCTCAGCTGCGGAGACGCAGAGGGGAGGACGCTCAGCGCCGGGTCGGGCGCGGACCCCCCGACCCCTGCCGCCCTCCCCGGCCCCGGAGCTCACGTAGAAGCAGGCGTAGAAGACGCTCTGGAAGACGATGACGTAGGTGTGGCAGGCGCCGCGTGGCGCCCGTTGCTGCTGCTGCACGTGCTCCTCCTTGTAGTTGACCGACTCGTAGTACTTCTGGGCCATCCTGAGGGCTCCGGTTGGTCGAGACGCCGCCTCAGACCTCACCCCGAGCCCCCCCAACCTCCCCTCACCGCCTACCGCGTGATGTAGTTGCCGATAGAAGCCCAGAGGGGCACGATGGCCACCCCGATGGCCACGGCCGAGGGCACCAGCGTGTAGTAGCGCTCCCAGTAGTTGCTGGAGACGAAGAGGGCGTAGATGCCCACGGAGAGGAACATGGCCCACTTGGTGCCGAAAAACCTGCCCCAGAGAGGAAGAGGAGGAGGAAGGGCTGAGGGAGCTGAGAGAAGAGGAAGCTGAGGGGAGAAGCATGGATCTGCTGGAGGGTCGGGAGGCTCCAAAGGGATCTGAGCAGGCTGGATCCATGGGCTGAGACCGACGGTTAATGAGAGTTAAGGAGGCCAAATGGTGGATCCTGCACTTGGGGCACAACAACCCTGAGCAGCTCCAGCCTAGGAGAAGTCTGGCTGGAAAGTGGCTGGAGGAGAAGGAGCTGGGGGGGTTGGTTGGAGAGGAGGCAGCAGGGGCCCAGGTGGCCAAGAAGGCCAAGGGCATCTTGGCTTGGATGAGATGAGGAGAATCCCTCTGGCCTGGGCCCTGGGGAGAGCACTCCTGGAATCCTGGGGTCAGTTGTGGGCCCCTCAGCACAAGAAGGATGTTGAGGCTGTGGAGCGAGTGCAGAGAAGAGCAAGGAAGCTGGGGAAGGGGCTGGAGAAGAAGAGGAGCGTCTGAGAGAGCTGTGGGGGTTGAGGCTGGAGAAGAGGAGGCTGAGAGGAGATCTCATTACTCTCTTCAACTCCCTGAGAAGAGAGGAGGTTGTGGAGAGGAGGGAGCTGGGCTCTTCTGCCAAGGGACAGGACAGGCCGAGAGGGAATGGCCTCAAGCTCCACCAGGGGAGGGTCAAGCTGGACATGAGTTAAAAATATTTCCTGGAAAAGGTGATTGGGCAGTGGAACAAGGAGGTGGTTGATTCCCCTTCCCTGGAGGGTTTAAGGTGCTGGTGGCCGAGGTGCTGAGGGACATGGGTTGGTGTTTGATGGGAATGGTTGGACTCCATGATCCGGTGGGTCTCATCCAACCCGGTGACTCTCCGAATCGTTAGGTGCCCTCATCGTCGTTCTGCTGGTGGGAGTCATGGGTGGTTCCCTACCTGATGAGGACGGGCGTGTAGAGCAGAGCCGCCACGGGGGTGACGTTGATGCCCATCAACACCTTGTGGTCGATGTCCTCCAGTTGGATGTTGCTGTATTTCACCTCCCGGTAGGTCTCGTCGTAGTGCAGGATCAGCTGCATCTGCAGGAGGCCTAGAGGGGGTGTCCGGCGGCCGTCACCCCCACCCTGAGCGCCCCACGACCCCCCGGGGATGGGTGGGGGGGGGGGGGGGGGTGACCCTACCCAGGTAGACGCCGTAGGTCAAGGTGCCGGCCAAGCTGGCGGCCACCACGTTCTTGATGACAGCGAGACGCTTGCGGCGGAAATACTTCTGCTCCTCCTCTTCCTCGTTGTAGTCGGGGTGAGCGCTCACAAAGTCGTCCAGCTTGGGGTTGGGGTGGGGGGGGGGACACACGCTCAATGTCACCTCCCTGGGGACGGCCACCACCCACCCCAGGTGGCTACCACCCACCCCAGGTGTCCCCCACCCTCACCTGTGTCTCTGTCCCCTCCGTGCCCGGAGTGTCACCTGCCACCGTCTTGGCTGCATCCTGGTAGCAGCTGGGATCCTTCTCCATCGCCTCCTCAGGGGGTGGCCTGGGTGCTGGTGGCAGGGGGGACACCTTGGTGGCAACCCCAGACCTCACACCCCTGCTCCCGGCACCCCCAGACCTCGCACCCCCTGCTCCTGGCACCCCCAGACCTCACACCTCTGCTCCCAGCACCCCCAGACCTTGCGCCCATGGGCCCAGCATCCCCAGACCTCGCACCCCCTGCTCCCAGCACCCCCAGTCCTCACACCTCTGCTCTTGGCACCCCCAGTCCTCACATCTCTGCTCCCAGCACCCCTAGACCTTGCACCCATGGGCCCAGCACCCTCAGTCCCACATCTCTGCACCCCTGGGGCTTGTACCCCCATGCCCAGCACCCCCAAACCTTGCACCTCTTGCACCCAGCACCTTGTGCTGTGCACCCTGGCACCCCCAGACCTCACACACCTGCTCTTGGCACCCCCAGACCTCACCCCTCTGCTCCCAGCACCCCTAGACCTTGCACCCATGGGCCCAGCACCCTCAGTCCCACATCCCTGCACCCTTGGGGCTTGTACCCCCATGCCCAGCACCCCCAGACTTTGCACCTCTTGCACCCAGCACCTTGTGCTGTGCACCCCAGCACCCCCAGACCTCGCACACCTGCTCCCAGCACCCCTAGACCTTGCACCCATGGGCCCAGCACCCTCAGTCCCACATCCCTGCACCCATGGGGCTTGTACCCCCATGCCCAGCACCCCCAAACCTTGCACCTCTTGCACCCAGCACCTTGTGCTGTGCACCCCAGCATCCCCAGACCTCACACACCTGCTCTTGGCACCCCCAGTCCTCACACCTCTGCTCCCAGCACCCCCAGACCTTGCACCCATGGGCCCAGCACCCTCAGTCCCACATCCCTGCACCTCTGGGGCTTGTACCCCCATGCCCAGCACCCCCAGACCTCGCACCCCCTGCTCTTGGCACCCCCAGACCTCACACCTCTGCTCCCAGCACCCCCAGACCTTGCACCCATGGGCCCAGCACCCTCAGTCCCACATCTCTGCACCCATGGGGCTTGTACCCCCATGCCCAGCACCCCCAGACCTCACACCCCCTGCTCCCAGCACCCCCAGACCTCACACCCCTGCTCCCAGCACCCCCAGACCTTGCACCCATGGGCCCAGCACCCTCAGTCCCACATCCCTGCCCCCCTGGGGCTTGTACCCCCATGCCCAGCACCCCCAGACCTCACACCCCCTGCTCTTGGCACCCCCAGACCTCACACCTCTGCTCCCAGCACCCCTAGACCTTGCACCTATGGGCCCAGCACCCTCAGTCCCACATCCCTGCACCCCTGGGGCTTGTACC